>JAHIAM010004077.1:0-37211 GCA_021605205.1 Aegilops longissima | reverse complement strand
CATGTCCGAAAGTGTATTGAGTTCTTGCTCGAGCGCCGAGCAGCTACAAGACACACCACTGCTAACGAGACCCAGCGAGTGTTTTCGTTTTCCAACCCCTTCTACGCTATGCATGGGCCTCCTTTATATGCTTCAGTTCGTTCCGCAGCGTGGCAACGAGACAAGGGTAAAATAGAAAAGGAATTGCGCTTGGTACAACCACCGTGAAAGTAAGCATACGTTACCACCGACGGCAGGGGACAAAGGCATTAAATGCCCACTTCACGCCGCCCAAACAAAGGAAGACAGTGGACCGTCAGACACCACCGCCGCCACGATGGCAATCTTGTCGGGCCACAGCCACATCACACCCTCGTCAAGACAAATTTCTTTCCACGCGCCTGGAAAGGTCCTGCTTACACATTAGTGGAGGTGCCGGAGCGCTGGTACAGAGTTCCGTCATGCAAGCGCTTTGTCGCGTGTTGTTGCCTTTGTCGCGTCCGAAGCTTGTCGCTGCTGCCTTGCCGGACGCTGGCGCTGCCGCGGCAAGTTCCTTGAGATGCTTTTGTTACCTTTCCCGGCAAGCTCCTCTTGCCGGGCCTTGTCTCCTTGGCTTAAATACTTTGTTCTTGAATGGCTCCAAAGGAACCACGGAGGACCTGGCGGTCACCTTGCTAAGCCTTGCCTGGGTGCTGCAATCGCCTGCGCACAAGTTCGGGATGTTAGGGTACCTTTACCTAGCATAATCGGACAGGAGCCCCGCCTGGGCCACACATCGGTGCCGAGCGCTTTTGGGCCAGGCCCAAAACAGGCACGGCACGCTCGCTCCGGTTACGCCAGAATTCACTCGACTCCACCACGCCTCCACTTAACGGCAAGACGCTACGAACGCGGCGCTGTGGGGAGAGATCGTGGGTGGTTTTTTTATTCGAAAGACGGAACGCCTGCCCCTCCTCTTTATAAGCAGGGGAAACAGGGCAGTTCGCCCATCTCGCCAGCTTGTTGTTCCAATCTCCAAAACCTCCGCCGCCTCTTCTTCCCAAAGTCAAGAGAGAGCAGCGCCCGCTTCATCGCCACTCAAAGATCACCAACGCCCGATCTCCCCACCACCTCCGCCATGGCGGTTCAAAGCCGGATAAGGGAAGGTCGTGAAGTCGGCCGAAGCGCAGCGGCTCGCTGCACCGCGAAGGAGCGGCAATCTTCAGCTCGCCAAGCGACCCGAGGGAGTACTACTACCTCTTTCGGTCGACGGAGACGCGAGCGCATCCTACGCACGGCGGTATTCCCAGCTGCCGCTGTAACTGTTCTAATGGATACCCTTTCATCAAGGCCGTTTTCTACCGCTCGCCTCGCTTTTCTAAATTTTTTCAGATATCATGAACACCTACGGTTCCGGCCCTTGATTTCACCCCCAATGCTGCTTTACCATGGCAGTTTTCGACATCTTCACGAAAACTTTGTCGGGAGTCTATCCGAACGTAGCTCTTTTCCGCCACTTCTTTATGCCCCGAAGGAGAGAGAGGGAGCCTTTGCCGCGGAATCGCTGGATCTCGAGGATCTGCAAGAAGGAAGCTTATCTCGAGGGAGAGCTCGTGAAAGGGTGGGAGGAATGGAGGGCAGATCAAGTTGTATTGTTGAGGAGAACCTGCAGCCATTTACCGCCCAGCCGCTAAACCCAAAGAGGCGCGGCAACGACAGCAGCAGCGCGGTTCCTAAGACGCTTAGGTCGAAGATTGCCGCCACCCGGATCCTACGCCTTAGACTTGCCGGGCTCACCGATGGCGCCAAGGCGCAGACTTTCTTCGCCACCGACGCTTCGCAGAGAGGAGGAGACCCACCGGGAGTTCCGTACGCGGGATATCGCGAGGCTGCGCTCGGCCTCAACTTCAACTTCACCGTCTCGAACTGGACGCGATGCGTTTTGTAACTGTTCGCTACACGATCTCGATCATCCCAAATTTTCAGGTTGCCGAGGGTGTCGCTCAACAGGTAACAACTCTCGCCGACCGCATCCGTAATGATGCCGTGGCGACTCGCATGGAATTGTCCCAACTTGGCAAGAGCTCGCAGATGACGCTGCAGGAGTTCTTGACGGTTCGGTAGAAGTGCCGGTCCGCCCGATGAATAGAAGAGCTCACCCGCGACACCACCGGCGATGAGATGCACAGACGCCACCAGCTGAAGAGGCGGCAGCAGGGCCGCCATGGCGAAGTTCGGATTCACCGTGGGAGGAGGCAGAGGGCAGAGGCGGCAAGCCTTGTCGAGCGAGGGAGCTTGCCGCGAGGAAGAGTTGTCGGCCTGCCTGAGTCGAGCGAAGCCAGCCGAGGGCGCCTCCCCCACCTTCGCATAGCTTGCCGCAGCGAGCCCCCAGCCCACCAAGAAGGCGCTCGCAAGGCCGAGACGAAGCGGGCGGCAGACGGGTTAACAGCCGCAAGGCGCGACGCGCTTCCACCGCTGCAAGCATCATGTCGCTGGAGCACTCTCACGCTGTTATGCAATCGAGCGGGCCTGCCACCGCTTCGCTTCCCGCCAAGCGGCCAAGGGAACCCACTCCTCCGCTGCCGCACCGGAGGCGAGCCAGAATTTGATCTCTCCGCCAGCTCCCGACGAGGAAGAAGAAGAGTAAGATTCTTTTGTCAGATTTGTAGTTCTTCAATTTGTTGCTTTGTCTTGTAACTGATTTGCTTTCACTCAACCCATTCCTCTCTGTGACGCGCGGCCCGTAAAGCGCCGAAGAGAGCCAAGGTCCCGTGATTGTCATCGAGGACGAACCCACCACGATAGGCAGAGGCGCGGCCCAGTCCAACTTTTGCCGGACCGGCAATTTTTTCAAAGCAGTTTCAGCCAAGCAGCCCCCATCGTAAGTATATGGTTTACTTCTGCCGTTAGGCGGCATGGGTGCTCTTTTCTTTGCCGATATCTCGACGTTGGTTTGTGTAGGAGCAGCAGCAGCCTCACCAGAGTGCCCGAAGCCGCCTCCCAAATGCCATCTCGCTTCGACTACACCGCCAAGGGAGGATTCTCTGCAAGGGAGCGCTTCCCAAGGAGATTTTCCGCAAGGACAGTTCTCCGCAAGGGATAGCACCAACGATCTCCGTGGTTGAGACCACGATCGCAGATCCTAGTACAGTAATCCTTTGCTTGAAAACTTCCTTGTGCTCTTCTTCTTCCGATTTTCTTATTGAATATTTGCTTGACTTTTCTTCATTTTCCGTCGCCGATCCATCTCGCACAGAGCCGATGGAGACCGAGGTCGCCACGAAGAGGACGCTACAAGGCAATATCGACGACGCTGCCACCACCGAAGAAGAAGCCGGCGATGATCCCGCCGTGGAGAGGTCGCCAAAGCTGCCAGCCATGAAGCCGGGCGTAGGGGTCCGGCGATCGTGACCGACGGCCCCGAGGCCGCAGGAGCGCCAGCGCACGCCGACCGCCGATCCCTCCGCCAACAAGCAGAAGGCCAGTTCAAGAGCCCCAGCCCGCCGCCTATTTGAAGGCCGGCGATGGCGTTTTCATCAAGCTCCCCGGGCGCCGAGCCCAAAGCTACCGATCGGAGAGACCTTGATGAAGAGTTTCGCCATTCATTGGCTGACGCTGGTCGACACGCCGAAAGCAGCAGAGAGGGCGAGCCCGAGGAGGAGCAAGTGTGTTGAAGCCGTTGTCGCCTACCGCACCCGCCGTGCCAAGCCGGAATCCCAGAAGCACTTGTCGCGAAAGCGGAGCAGACATCGAGAAGCACGCTGAGGAGCTCCGGCCTCAACCAGAAGCTCTCCGTCCTGGCGTAGGAGCGGGAGCGATCTCGAGGAGCGTAAAGCCTCCTCCTCGAGAAGGCTAAAGTTGAAGAGCAACAATGCTTGCTGCCGAGAAGCCGCTGCGCAGAAAGCGATTTGGTGCAGCGGAAGGTCAACCTTGACAGCCATGAGGAGGAGCTTGCCACGCGAGCAAACATTTCATGGGTCTCTCAAGGAAGCAAAGGATGTCTGCCACTGCCGAGGCCGCCAAGAAGGAGCTGGAGACAAAGGTGGCGCAGCCGAGGCTAATCTCAAGGAGAGCGGCGAGGAGCTTGTCTGCGCTAGCGTGAGCGCGAGAAGGACGCCACACCCTTGGTGAGCTGCAGGGTCGCTCACGAGAGGAGCAAGGAGCTTAGCGCCGCCAAGGATTCCAATGCAGATCTTGAGTTGAAGCTGACCACCTTGACTCGTGACGCCGGACGGTGCTGGGAGCAGGAGGTGGCCTTGAAGGAGAAGATCAAGGCCGACGAGGTGCTGCTGCGAAGCAGGCCGCCGCCTGTAACACTTTTAGGGAGAATGTGGAGCATCGGACCGAGGGTCTCGTGGATGTTGCTGCAGCCATCGATGTGGAGCCGGGCGCAATGGGATGGAGGATCTTGGCATTCTCCGATGAGCACCTCCAACCCAGCGCCAAGCTCAGCTTGTTCTTCAAAGGCGGGCGACGGCCCTCCAATGACCGGAAGCGATCCCAAAGCAGCTGGTCGACGAGTCGCCAGACCATTCCATGGAGCTCTTCAAAGGTGCCGATGAAGGTGGCCTTCCGCAACCTGTGGCTCAACCTCACCAATGTCCTCAAGACCTCACCGGATGCTGATCTGAAGCGCCAAGACCCTTGTCGCACCCATTGTGGACAAGGTGAGCAAGATCAAGAGGGTTGAGGGTGATCACAGATTAGGCCGCCTGCTTTTCTTTTTTCTTGTTGCCGGGTCATGTTATAAGAACAATCTATTAGAGCTGCGATAAGCTATCTTGTAATATAACTCTATTTCGGTAGTGATTGCTATGTTATTTCCTTTACTTGATTCCTTCCTTTGTATGTTTTTGCCCCACGCCGGGTAGTGATTGCTATGTTAGCGCCGAAAGTGGACGTCACAGTCGGGTCGGGCGATGCCGCCATCGACAAGAAACCTTGTCGCAACTAGTCGCAGCTCACTTAAGTTGTTGAGCGGACTCAAACAAAGTAAGGGTTAACTAGCTACGAGTTGGTTCCTCCACAAGACAGGTTTTCCATACAAAGTACTATCGCTCGAGGAAGATAACTTGAAAATTTAAAACTGATTGCTCAAATTTTATCAACTTAGCTTTTCTCGTCTGCTTGCTTCCCGGTAAGGCGAAACTTCCTCGAGCGACGCTGGTCCACAAAGATTATCTTCTCCTTTCCCCCGCAAACTTGTGGGCGAGGGAACCTTCCTTTCTTTGAGAAAGAGAAAGAAGAGAAAATAAAAATATGGAGCCTTGTGGCTCGTTATTGCCATCGGAGATAGGCGCCGCACAAAGTGTTAGATAATGCATGCAAAAAATAAAGTAGAAAGCATGAAATTGACAAGATGCGCGAGCACATTAGCTTTATTTATGCACGGGTCTCGCCGGCTTTTGTACAAAGGATTACATGCAACATCGGCAAGACTTGTATAAAGGTGGTTGCTGAACAGGTTCCGCAACCGCCTCACGGGTAAAACTTACGAAGATGCTCAATGTTCCAGGAGTTGCTCACCGAATGCCATCTTCGGTCTCAAGGCGGACAAAGCGCTGTGCCTAGTGACTCGCTTCACCCGTAAGGGCCTTCCCACTCAAGGCCAACTTTTTGGAATTTTGGCGGATCAATGCGCCAAGAACAAGGTCGCCTTTCCTCGAGACTTCGCACTAACTTTGGCGGCTGTGATACCGGCGCAAAGCTTGCTGGTATCGAGCAGCTCTGCATAAAGAAGCTCAAGACGGTCCTCCTCAAGGAGCAGGTGTCATCTTGTCACAACGCTTCTTGCTCAAGCTCATCATAAGCGAGCACTCGAGGTGACCCAGATACGAGTTCCGTGGGGAGAACTCGCCGCTCCATAGACTAGAGCGAAGGTGTCCGCCAAGGCTCGACGGCGTCCGTCCGACGACCAAAGAACCACCGCAGCCCTCAATCCAGCTTCTTCCGTGACTTGTGCAGCCCGTCGAAAGTCCTGGTCTTGAGCCCAAGCAGCACTTCAAAGATTCGCCTCTCTCGCTGATCGCATTTCTGATGAGCAATGTGCTTAAGCGGCACCTTGGCGCCAAGATCTTGGACGATCGCATGAAGGTGCGGCTCATGACTGCGTGCCGTTGTCGGTGATGATCCCGTTAGGGATCCCAAACGGCAAACAATCGACTCAAGAACTTGATCCGACCGTGCTGTCACCTTCCTCATCGCTTCCACTTCCGCCACTTTGTGAACTTGTCAATTGCAACGCATAAGTACTCAAAGCCCCCGACAGCTCGGGAAAAGGGCCGAGGATGTCGAGCCCCTGCATCAAAATGGCCGTGATAAAGGGATCGCCCGGAGAGCTTGAGCTGGTCAGGTATCTCGCTGGAATGGAACTGCACGCTTCACACTTGGTTACTTGTGCAAGCTTGCATCCTCGAGGGCTGTCGGTTAAAAGAAACCTTGCCGGAATGCTTTGCTTGCAGTGTTTTGGCGCCAATGTGGTGACCACATATGCCTCCATGTATCTCGCCAACAGCTTCAGCCTTTCCCGTGAATACACTTCAATTTCACGCCGCTGAGTCTTCTTATGTACAGCAAAGGTCGCTAAACTGGTACATACTTGATCGCCGGGCTACTCTTTCCGCTTTTCTGCTCTTCGAAGTTCCCCGTCTCAAGGAAACGGGCAATATGTTGTGCCCATGCCGGAGCTTGCTCGACAACAAGGACTAAAGGCACATCCGCCGCTGGGAACATCCGCTTCGGGGCGAGGACCTCGCGTCAGCCGAGTTGACGCCTCGCAAGCTTGCCGAGCAAAACTTGTCGGAGCGCTCGCTTCAACGGAACAAACCCTAGGGCTTGCCGGAGCAGATCGCTTCCTCAGACACTTTGGTGTTGATCCCGAGGACCTTCTTGGCGGGCGGCTTCGGGAGCTCACGAAAATAGTCACCGTAAATCAACTTCTCTTCTTGCTCTATCCATTGATGGTGTTATGACGGTTGAGTCAGCTTGAGCACAAAGATCCCTGGTTCCACAGTGACTTAAGTGCGGCGACTTCGACAGCCATCGGCAATGTCGCTTCGAGCTCTTGGAACATGTTCCATCCGAGGGTCAAAGTGCTCTTCTAGCTTTCTAACTTCATCAACGTAGCTTCCATCAACGGACTCGATAATTTTTGTTCACTTGGCGACGACAAGTCGTGAGTCACCCCCGATAATGAGCTTGATCCCAAGGTCTATTATGATTCTGAGACCGCAAGCAAACCTTCATACTCTAGTATTGTTTGTTGCCTGCTCCTTGGGAAAGTGCATCCGACTACGATTTGAGGTGCTCTCCGTGGTGCAACAAGTAGCACACCAAGACCGGCGCCTTTGCAGCGAGAAAGCACCATCAAAGTACATCATCCACTCTTTGCTTGCTTCCTTGACGGGATGCTCGCTTCGAATTTCTTCATCTTGTGTTGGCGCCCATTCTGCTATGAACTCCGCCAATGCTCGCTTTGGATAGTTGAAGTGCTCAAACTTGAGGCCAAAGCTTGATGCTTCCAAATACCACCGACAATCCCGCCTGTTGCTTCCGGATTTTGCAAGATCCTCTTCAAAGGAAAACGAGTGACGATCAGGATCTCATGTGCTTGGAAGTAATGGCGCAGCTTTCGAGGCTTATGAGAAGGCCGAAAAGCAATTTCGCACACCGTAGTACTTTGACCTAGCCCCCGCAGAAGGGAGCCGACGGCAAACTGGGCGCCGCACCATTCTTTTTCTCGCATCTTTTCACATGCTCGCGCAGATCCATCTTTGTCGAGACCAGAGCTTGCCGGTGAAGTCCCCGCTTGTCGCCGGATGCATCCGCCGTGGTTGTCGATCATCATCCTCTCCTCTCCGCTATTAACGCAGCACTAACCACTTGATTGGTTGCCGCTATATATAGCAGCAACTTCTTGTGGCTTAGGTGCATAAGTATTGGAGTGAGGACAGGTATCTCTTAAGTCTCGCAGCGCAGCCTCCGCTTCCGAGTCCATTTCATTGACTTGCCTTTTTCAATATTTTGAAAAATGGCAGGTGCTCAGCAGACCTAGAGATAAACCTCGCCGAGGGCAGCTACGCAACCGCAAGCCTTCGTGACATCCTTGACGCGCTTTGGTGCTTCAATCTGCTCAATGGCCTTGATCTTGTCGGGATTGGCTTCAATTCCTCGCCGAGATAAAGAACCCGAGAAGCTTGCCGGAGGGGACTCCAAACACACACTTCTCGGGTTAAGCTTGAGGTTGATCTTGGCGCAGATTTGCAAAGGTTTTGTCTAAATCTTGAATCGTAGTCGCTTTGTCCTTGCTTCTTGACCACTATGTCATCCATGTAGGCTTCCACATTTCGTATTTGCGCTCAAAAGCGCCATGGACTACTCTTGCAAATGTTGAACCAGCATTCTTTAAACCGAAAGGCATCCGTGACGAAATAGTATGTGCCACATGGGGTGATGAATGCGGTCTTCTCATCCTCCTCTCGCCATGAAGATCTGATGGTATCTCGAGTATGCATCAAGAAATGAAAGCAAGTCACATCCGCCGTGGAGTCAACAATCTGGTCGATGCGCTGCAAGGGAAATGGGTCTTTGGGACAAGCTTTATTAACATCGGTAAAGTCGATACAAAGCCTCCATTTCCCTTCTTGCCTTTGCGCACGACTACAGTGATTGGCCAACCACGAGGATGGAGCACCTCCGACAAGGCCTCGCCGCTTCCAATTTCTTGATTTCTTCGCGATGAATACTTGGCGCCCACCGCCGCTTCCTCGACTTTCGCTTGATGGGCCGCGATGAGGACAGACGGCAAGATGGTGCTCGACATTTCCGAACACCGGGATGTTAGACGGTTGCCATGCAAATACGCCGACGTTTCACCCGCAGGAAAGCAACGAGCGACTTTCCTATTTAGGGTCGAGAGTGGCACCGATGGTGAAGGTACCACCAGCCATCCTCCTTGGCGACACCTTCTTGGTCTCTCGTGGAGCTGCCATTGTCTTCTTACACTTGCCGGTGGAGCTCGATGGAAAGGCCTCGACGGTAGCGCAGCACCAAGAGGTGCGCTGCCGGAGGGGCATCGTAACTCTTGCCGACTTGGTCTTTTCTTCGCCGGAGCTTCAGCGGCAAGTGACTTGCATCTGCTTGCGCTGTTGCTTCCTCAGAATCTTGTCGGCACAGATAAGAGCATCCTTCTTGTCGCCAGGACGGAGATGATACTTATCGGCCCGCATCTTCAAAGATGTTGTATGCGCGAAAAGAGGCTGCCATGAATTTGGCGAAAGTGCCGACGCCAAGTATCCCATTATAAGGCAATGGAAAGTCGCAACGCCAAAAGTGACCTCTCACCCTGAAGTTCAACTTCACGCCAAATGTCACCGCAACGTGATCTTTCCCTTTGGCTTGCTCTTCCGGATTGATTCTTGAATGTGCCGTCCTCTTCGAGCTCGCCATCGTGATCTGGAGTTTCGAGTACCGCGAGGAGATCAGTTCAAGCCGCCCTCATCAACTAGCATCTTAGTGACCTTGAGGTTGCGGATAGTTGGTGAAAGCAACATCGGCAAGCACCACCGCAGTTATGCGATCGTGGTGGTCCTCAATATCAAAGATGATAGGCGGCTGGACCATTTCGTAGGCTTGCGGACTCGACGATGGTTCGCCGCATTGACTTCCCGCATCCACCGCTTGAGCCGGGCGTGTGAAGTATGCAGAAGCACCGCCAACGCACAATACCTCCGTGGCTTTCTCAAACTCCTGCTCATCGGTCTCGCTATCATCCATATCTTCATCGCCGCCGCCATCTTCATCCTCGTCGCGCCGCTGAGGTCTGGCTCTTGCCGCTGCTTGGCCTTGCCGCGGCCCTCCTCGCCGGGCATTTTTGTCTGGCTCCTCCAAAGACCTTCCGGGCCTTCTCCTTGTCGCCGTCAGATTCAGCCTTTTGTTGCTCGGCAAGCTGCTCGACCTTCTTGCAGCTCGAGGTCATGGCCCTTGGTGCGGTGGATCTTGTCAGATCGCTTATTGGTGCCGTCTCCGCTTGTCGGCGACCGCCACAAACCGCAGTTGGTGCCCGCGTAATCTCCTTACCAGAGCTACCAGCTTTGGCTTTCTTACGCCACCTCCGCTGCCGGACTTCTCAACGACCAGCACATCTTTGCTTTTCTTTTTCCCGTTGTTCCGCCGCCGTTTTTCTTGCCGGGCACCTCTCACTATCGATCCTCCCGCTCAGATTCTCTCCGGAGTTTCTCCTTCCTCGACACGCACACTTGTCGGCCAGGCATACAGTTCATCGACGCTCGATATTTCACATCGCCATCTCCTCCCGTGATCCTGCGGTTTCGCATATTCTCGATGGAACGCGCCGATTACCGCGGTGGTGGACATCCGGATGTTGTGCCAGACGCGGTGAATCTTCCAATGTACTTGCGCTAGGGGCTCTCCTTCCTTCGGGCGAGCGATGAAGGTCGCTTTGGCTATGAGGCTTGTGGTCACCAGAAGGCGCCGACAAACTGATGGCATAGGTCTGCCCAGAGGATATGGAGTTGTCCGCAAGTGCATGAGCCAGATCTCGACATTGGGCTTGAGTACCGCCGGGAAGTAGTTGGTCAGATCTTGTCGCTCGCTTCCGCAGCTTGCACCGCAATGGTGTAGATGCCGAGGAACTCCGACGATGTGTCTTGCCGCCGATTTCTCTCGCACGCCTGCTTGAATTTTTCTTGCCGCCATCGGACTTGCCGCAGCTCACGAAAGTGAACGCAGGGCAACCTACCGCAGACGGCAAGTCGCTCGGGTTCTCGGGCGCATGCATGTCGACAGTGGCCCAGCGCGCTGGTCCGATTAACGCCGCTTTCTTCGGGCGCCGGCGCGCAGTTCGAGCGCCTTTCTTGCCGCTGCGTCAGGAAGAACTTGGCGCCGATCGCGACGAGCTCGTGGATCCGGCGATGTGGTGGAGTCGCCGCCGAGGTGGATCCGCGAGTTGGCGATCTTGGCCTTCGGGTGAGAGTGCATGGTGGTTGCACCCCACCGGTTTGCCGCCACCGCTCGTGCTCGACAGTCCCGCCGCTGCAGCGATGTACTTTGTTATCAAGGAGTGCCGCCATGCTGGCAAAGCCGATGAGACTTCAATGGTGGCCTCCATTCTTCGATCTTGTCGGCCGTTGAGGGTAATCTAGAGCAGTTGAGCTCGTGCCAAAGCTTCCGCTGGAGTGGTGGGCGCAAGGGCGAACGGCGCGAGGAGCGGATATGCTCGACTTAACTACGTTAGAAGGAGCAAAGATCCCGCCCAGTGACCGTGTTTCGCCAGCGCCGCATGTTGGCGCAGCATGCTGGTCTTGAGCACCCAAATCCACCAGCTCGATCTTGGTCCAACGAGCGATGGCATTGTGAATACCATGACGCTTGTCGGTCCCGCTGCCCCCGAGATGGACGCGTGCATGTATACGGACGCCAGGTCTCGGCGCGAGCCTTGTCCTTGACTTGGCAACACCGTGGCCCTCGCCGACGCTTCGTTTTCTCCGCCTGGCTTCACCCCACCACCCATTTGCTCGTGTGGTGGGATCGACGTGGACGGATCAGCTCAGCCGCCTTCTTCTTCGGTGGCATGTCGATGAAGAAGATGAAGATCTAGCTCGTGAACGCCGGATCAGGTTCACACAACTCGACGCCTTCTACCGGGCGCGCTAAAGATGTCGGGAGGCTGATCCACGAACACCTATGGGACCGGCGGACCGAGCCCCTTCGTTCGGGCGGGGTGGAGATCGGACGAAGAGCAGATCGAGGCGGCACACGAGCAGTTTACCCAGCTTCGGAGTTTCTCCTGAGAGATAACACTCCTACCGCTGCATGTCCGAAAGTATTGAGTTCTTGCTCGGGAGCGCTGAAAGCTACAAAGACACACCACCTGCTAACGAGACCTAGCGTGAGTGTTTTCGCCTTCCAACCCCTTCTACGCTATGCATGGGCCTCCTTTTATATGCTCAAGGGTCTCCACGGTGGCAACGAGACAAGGGTAAAATGGAAAAGGAATTGTGGATGGTACAGCTACCGTGACAAAGGTATCATACCTAACCCTAACGGCAGGGACAAAGGCATTAAATGCCCGCTCACGCCGCCAAACAAAGGCAAACAGGACCGCAGAGACGCCACCGCTGCCACGATGGCAATCTTGTCATTGCTGCCACATCAAGGCTTCCCTCGTCAAGACAGCCTTTTGCCACGCTAAAGGCTGGAAAGGTCCTGTATGCACACGTTAGTGGAGGTGCTGGAGCGCAGTACAGATTAGGTAGTCACATGCAAGCGCCTTTGTCAGCGTTGTTGCCTTTGTCGCGTCTGGAAGCTTGTCGCCGCTGGGTTTTGCCGGACGCTGTGGCGCCGTCAGTGGCAAGTTCCTTGAGATGCCTTTGTTATCTTCCCGCAAGCTCCTCTTGCCGGGCCTTGTCTCCTTGGCTTAATGTCACGCCTAATATGCTACCCTATCCAAAGGAACTCGACGGTCCCACCAAGGATAGACCCGCATATTGGAACGCTTTTGCAAGGTGGATATCATTACATCAACATTACATAATAGTGGATACATACATAAGGCACAAATGCCACAAGAATACATCAACATCATATATAAGAACAACATCCGACTACGGATGAAACATAAACAGAAACTCAAACAATATCCACTTCGCTAGCCCAGCGCCGACCGAACCTATCCCCGATCAAGAAGAAGCAGGAGAAGAACTCCAATACAAGCAAACATCACTCTCGTGATCATGAGCATCGACAACCTGTACCGCAAATCACAGGTGTAGTAATCAGGAGCCACGAGGACTCAAAGAATCCCATTACCATGGGTATCAAGACTAGCAAAGGTTAAAGGGAATGGAAGGGGTAAAGTGGTGAGGTTGCAGCAGCGACTAAGCATATATGGTGGCTAACATACGCAAATGAGAGCGAGAAGAGAAACAAAGGAACGGTCCGTCAACTAGCAATGATCAAGAAGTGATCCTGAACTCCTACTTACGCCAAACATAACCCGTAAACCATGTTCTCTCTCGATCAACCCCAAAAGAGACACTCACGGTTACGCATTACACGGTTGGTGTATTTTAGAAGAGTTTGCTTCAAGTTTACTACAACCGGATATTAACAAATTCCCATCTGCCACATAACCGCTGGCACGGCTCTCGAAAGTTTATACCTCGCAGGGTGTCCCAACTTAGCCCATGATAAGCTCGCGATCAACTAAGGATATTCTTTCCCTAGGAATACCCGATCAGTCTCGAATCCTGCCACAAGACATTTCGACAAGAATAAAACAAGACCAGCAGAAGCCGCCTGGATGTGCCGACAAATCCCGATAGGAGTCGACGCACTCGCTCTCGTGGCACACCAGATAAGTCAAGCTATGAGTAAAACCAACCTCGAAGTTCCCTGGTGGCCCCAAGAAGTTGCTCGGTTCGACCAACACTGGAAGAGGAGCACCGCCCGGGGCTAAATAAAGATGACCCTTGGGCTCCTAAACCCAAGGGAAAAGGGCATAGGTGAGGCAAATGGTAAACCAATGTTGGGCCTTGCCGAGGAGTCTTATTCAAAGCGAACTATCAAGGGGTCCCATAAATCACCCGACCGCTTAGGGACGCAAAACCGGGAACATAATACCGATATGATGGAAACTAGGGCACAAGAGGAACAAAACACTGCATAAGGCCGAGCCTTCCACCCTTTACCAAGTATATAGATGCATTAATTGAATAAGATATATTGTGATATCCCAACAAGTAAACATGTTCCAACAAGGAACAACATCTCCATGTTCCAACAAGGAACAAACTTCATCTTCACCTGCAACTAACAAGACTATAAGAGGGGCTGAGCAAAGCGGTAACATAGCCAAACAACGGTTTGCTAGGAAGGGTGCAAAAAGGTTAGAGGTTCATGGCAATTTGGGAGGCTTGAGGAACAAGTGATAGGTAGCGCAGCATAGCGATAGAACGAAACAACTAGCATAGCAATGATAGTAGTGAGATCCAAGGTGACGGTCATCTTGCCTGAAATCCCGCAAGGAAGAAGAAAGAGTCCATGAAGAAGACGAACGGATGAAGCCGAACCAAGCGTAGACGAACGAATCCTCACGATCGCAACGAAACAGGAACTAACAAGAAGAAGCACACAACATAGTAAACGCACCACACATAGACAAGACATGATGCACAACAAGCATGATGCATGACAAAGCTACATGAAGCTACTCATGGCAAGATATGATGCAAACAGGAACAACACATTAAGGCAAGTTTAAATGAGGCCGGAAACAACATAGAACAATTCCGGTAAGTCCTCATATGCAAATTTCGAAATTGGTCCAGACCTGAATAACTTTATGTTCAAGTTGTTAAACAACAAGTTAAAATGCACCAAGATGATCTACACGAGATTCTAGTCAAGTTACATATAAAGTTCATTAGTTTTGGAGCTACGGCCTAGAAGATATGAGCAAAACAAGATAAACATGTCATTGATGCAAAATGCATACAAACATCAAGCAAACACCTCAAAACAAGGATGCAACATGATAATATGAAACTACATGCAAAATCAAGCAAGTTTCATATAGAGCGCACTCAAAACGGAGCAACGGTTCAACACATACACTCTATACAAGTTATAGCAACAATCTGTCCAAAAACAGCAACTAGGCATATTGCAAGCATCAAAACACTATGCTACAGCATCTCAACGAGAAAACAGAAGGAATGGGCATGATGTACAGGTAAATCATAACAAAACATGAACACTGAGCTATCTCCAGAAATCACTAGAACATGCTCAAAAAGACATGGCAAGATTGCATATAATATCAGGTTCAGACTTTAGCAGAAATAACATCAGGTTGCAATGTTTAGAGCTATCAAACAACATGCTACAGGAACTTATCATGGAAAACAAAGGCATGGCATGAATCTACTAATTTCATATAACACATGTCCCTTACTGACCATGAGCCAAAAAGGATCAGAAAATATGATGGCACCCATGTAAACATGGCAAGTTATATTACAGATTCATATTTGGCAGGAACAACAATAAGTAGGCATGTTGGTGAGCTTGAACCACTCACCACAGAGCAATAAATGGCATGGAAAGGCAACTCACACTAAGAAGACATGGCATAGAAGCTATAAATGGCAAGAACAGCATCATAGCATACACGGATCAACTACAACAACCTTGGCAAAATTGAATAACATGTAAACAACCTGCCAGGAAACATTTTATAGCAAAAGTAGAGCTCGATTGACTCAAGCTATGGCACTCCATAATTGCAAACAAGGGCATGGATGGATAGATAATAACCATATGTTCAAAACATCCTTACTGAAGTATCTCAAAATAAGCATGGATCTCTCGTAGCATCAAGTTTACATGGCATAAAAATATCGCAGTAACAGGGCTGAAATCAGCAACATCATGGAGCCTAGTTTGCATGCTTGTTCTAGTCACCACAGAGATCACAAAAATACATGGCATACACCCTGTAAAGATGGCATGGCATATTACAAAACACATGTAGGACTCAAGTTCATAAGATGCACACATCAATCATGGCAAAATGACAAAAGTGCATGTTCTGATAAGAAACTGAAACTAACATCACATAGCCCTCTTCTAACAGCATTTAGGGCATCAAGATGAGCTCGAATGCAAATGACGCAATGATATGAAATGATGTACTCGTCGAGACGAACAATTTGACATATTACACGCACGAAACGGAGCAATATGCAGAGAGTTATGGCATGATGAATATGAGCAAAAAATATGCAAAAACTGGGACTTAGAAAAATATCGGGTCAACCTCGGGTTTCCAGATCCAGATCCGGGGCACGTTTGACGAGGTTCACCGGAGATGGGTCGCCGGAGTTGAGGTAGACGGCGGCCGGAGAAGAAGAGGAAGGAGCCGGCGGGGCGCAGCGCTGCGGATCCGGGGCCGGGTGGCGGGCGATGGGCGCGGCCGATTTAACGGCGGCGAGACGCGGCGGCCTGGGAGCTCGCCGGGCGGGAGCCGGAGCACATGGCGAGGCGGGCGGCGGTTATGGGTCAGCTGGCGGCGCTGGGGCGCGCTTCGGCGAGGTGGCGGGCGAGGCCGGGCGCTGGGGAAGGAAGCCTGCGGCGCGGCGGCGGCGCCGGCGAGGGAGGTTCGGGCGAGGCGTAGCACCGCCGGGCGGCGGCGGCGAACGGCGGCGGATGGGCCGAAGGGCCGCCTCGGCTCGGCGGGCCCAAGGGAAGGGAGGCGGCGGCGACACGTGTCGCGCTCCGATTGGCGCGGACGCGGCGGCGGACGTGTCCGGCGTGGGGTGGACACGTCCGGCGGCTGGAGGAGGAAGAGGCTAGGGTTTCGGGGGAATAGACCGCGAATTTCGGGGGAGGGGGCTATAAATAGATTTCTGGGAGCTAGGAGAGTCCAAATGAGGAGCGGTTTTCGCCCACACGATCGTGATCGAACGACCGAGAGCATGGAGGGGAGTTAGATGGGTTTTGGGCCACTTTGGAGGGTGTTGGGCTGCAAAGAGAAGGAGGCTTTTACGGTTACCCTGCTAACTGCTGAGTATCAAACGACTCCAAATGATCCAAACTTGACAGCGGTTCACTGCTATACCAAGGCCGCTTGGCAAACCTCGTCCATTCCGAGAAAGTTTAACACCCACACACGAAAAGAGGTAAAAGGGGCGCCGGAGACATAGGAGTGTCGGATTGCAAAACGACAACGGGAAAATGCTCGGATGCATGAGACGAACACGATGCAAAATGAGATGCACATGATGACATGATATGAAATGCAAATGATGACATGGCAAAGAGAGACACGCAAGCACATGACATGGCAAAGACGACGAATAATCAAGCGACACTCGGCGATCGAATCCGGGCGCATAACACTCCTCCATTAACAAGAGATCTCGCCCGAGATCTTAGGACCGAGACGGAAGAGAAAAAGGAAGAGGCGAAACAAGAACTCAAGATAAGAAGCAAAGAATCGAGAGCACTCGATAAGAAGAGAGGAACGACGAGAATGACGAGAATCGAAAGCTCACGGAATCGATAGACTACGTAAACAACTCCGATAGAACAAGATAAGAAACAAATAAGATTGAACGATGAAGGCAGCACCGCTGAAACATGGAGGAATAGAACACGAGCTAGAGAGGATGGAATGACACTTGATGAACTCTTGAAGAATGAATTAAATCATGAAGAACCACCATGAAGAACTCGTGACAAAAAGATGATGAGATAGAATGAAGGACGAAAGAATAAGATGAGCATTGCGATGATTCCGATGGAGGTTCCGACGAAATGGCCGATGAAACTGAACTCCGGAAAAGAAAAGATGAAAAGACTTGGAACTAGAATTTATTCATCAAGAACAAACTCCGAAGGAAAGGATTAATCACTTTGATGAAATAAGAATAAGATTTATTGTATGCTTATCCTTCATCAAATTAAATTAATGACAAGCAATGGATTTGGCATACTACTTATGCTCGTTGAAAAAGGATTAAGGGGAAACATCGCACAAAACTTGAGAAAGTCTTCATGAACCACCGGTAGGATTGGATAGAACCAATGAATTAAAATGATAGTGAAGGAAAAAGAATCTTGAACGAACCACCGTGAGAATTTGGAAATGACTGATGAAAGAGAATGAATCACCGGGAAGAATTAAAAGAACCAATATGCTCGAGGGGATTTAGATGCAGAAGAACGAAGAGATCATGAGCTAATTAAAGAACACTTGAGCGAAGCACCGGGATAAATAGAGAACGATAGCTGAAATGATGAGGGCGAAGAATTCTTCTAGAATGATGGCCTCCGGTGAAAAAGAACAGGAGAATAACTCCTGAAATACCCCGGATGCGTAAGAAAGAATATCTGACAAATGGAATAATTCGAGAGGATAATATGAAGCTTGAACCACGAATCTTCGAGAGAACGGCCAAGATTTAGAGGAAAAACTCTTCTTCGATCTTCAAACGCTGAGAAGGACGATGAGAAACACCACCAAAATCTCTGAGATACTCCAGGAGGGTGAAAAGCGAAGTGGTTGAGCCAACAATGAAATGATTTGAAATTGATCTTGGAAAAGGCATGTGACTGATGGAATCCATTCTTACGTCACACTTGAAAAGAATTGGGAATAGCTCCGGGGAAATTAGAAGAGTCAGGTAAGATCCTGGGAAAAAACCTGTGGGTTAGGGCCCACTAAAAGAAAACACCGTTGGAAAGGATTGTTGAAGAGATAGGTGATGCACCGGAACAATTGAAATATTTGAATGAGGTGACAACCTCGAATTAATTTGAACACAGGCGAATCTCCTGAGATGTCTTGAGCTCCGGAATGATTAAATGGCGAGAGGCAAACAAGCAAGGAGAACACTTGATCCAAGGAAAAGAATATGATCAACACCGAAAAACTTGAATTGAGTGCACCGGAAAAAGAAAGGGATGAAGAATGACTAACAAGACGAGAATTCACCGTTGAAATAATTGAGGAAAGATCAAGAGGCTCCGCATTTAATGAAATTGATGGTCGAAAGAGACTCGACCGGGAAGAAGAGGGTGGAGGGCGGAAAACAAAGGCAACTTGAAGGGGAACCGATGAATATCTTGAAGAGAAAACACCGTTGAAATCATTGAGGAAAGAAAGCAAAGACTTCGCACGAGTAGAATGGATACTGACACGAACTCCGTTCCGAGAGGAAGAAGGGTGGGCGGTGGGAAAATAAGACAACCGAGGATTGAACTTGCAAAGATGAAGGCTCGAGTCAACTTGACGAGAAATGCACCGGATAAAAAGAGCTGAGGAACAACTACCGAAAACCAATCATGGAACCTAAAGAAAAATTTGAAGGAAGAGGAGTAATTCAAAACACCTACGCCAAGATTCCTTACGAGAGCGATGAAGGGCAGAGGAGTAAAAGAATTCCTATCCGATATAACTAGACTCGAAAACAGTTTTCTTCTAGACTCAACAACGGCCAAACTACACGATCAATCAAGGGGGCCTTAGGGTCGGTCGAGGCTCGATACCAACTTGTCACGCCTAATATGCACCCTGTCCAAAAGGAACTCGACGGTCCCACCAAGGATAGACCCGATATTGAAACGCTTTTCCAAGGTGGATATCATTACATCAACATTACATAATAGATGGGGATATATACATAAGGCACAAATGCCACAAGAATACATCAACATCATATACAAGAACAACATCCACTAAGGATGAAACATAAACAGAACTCAAACAATATCCACTCTGCTAGCCCAAAGGCCGACCGAACCTATCCCCGATCAAGAAGAAGCGTAAGAAGAACTCCAATACAAGCAAACATCGCCTCGGCCATGAGCATCGTGACAACCTGTACCGCAAATCGGTGGTGTAGTAATCAGAGCCACGAGGACTCAAAGAATCCCATTACCATGGGTATCAAGACTAGCAAAGCTTAAAGGAATGGAAGGGTAAAGTGGTGAGGTTGCAGCAGCGACTAAGCATATATGGTGGCTAACATACGCAAATGAGAGCGAGAAGAGAAACGAAGGAACGGTCACAACTAGCAATGATCAAGAAGTGATCCTGAACTCCTACTTACGCCAAACATAACCCGTAAACCGTGTTCTCCTCTCGATCAACCCCAAAAGAGACACTCACGTTACATACACGGTTGGTGTATTTTAGAAGAGTTTGCTTCAAGTTTACTACAACCGGATATTAACAAATTCCCATCTGCCACATAACCGCTGGCACGGCTTTCAAATTTTATACCGCGCAGGTGTCCCAACTTAGCCCATGATAAGCTCTCGCGATCAACGAAGGATATTCTTCTCCCCGAAGACCCGATCAGTCTCGAATCCCGCCACAAGACATTTCGACAGAATAAAACAAGACCAGCAAAGCCGCCTGACAAAGCCGACAATCCCGATAGGAGTCGACGCACTCGCTCTCGGGCACACCGATAAGTCAAGCTACGAGTAAAACCAACCCTCGAGTTGTCTTCGGGTGGCCTCGCAGGTTGCTCGGTTCGACCAACACTTAAGGAGCACCGCCCGGGGGCTAAATAAAGATGACCCTTGGCTCCGAAACCCAAGGGAAAAGGGCATAGGTGAGGCAAATGGTAAAACCAATGTTGGGCCTTACGAGGAGTCTTATTCAAAGCGAACTGTCAAGGGGGTCCTATAAATCACCCGACCGCTTAGGGACGCAAAACCGGGAACATAATACCGATATGACGGAAACTAGGCGGCAAGAGTGGAACAAAACACTGCATAAGGCCGAGCCTTCCACCCTTTACCAAGTATATAGATGCATTAATTGAATAAGATATATTGTGATATCCCAACAAGTAAACATGTTCCAACAAGGAACAACATCTCCATGTTCCAACAAGGAACAAACTTCATCTTCACCTGCAACTAACAACGCTATAAGAGGGGCTGAGCAAAGCGGTAACATAGCCAAACAACGGTTTGCTAGGAAGGGTGTAAAAAGGTTAGAGGTTCATGGCAATTTGGGAGGCTTGAGGAACAAGTGATAGGTAGCGCAGCATAGCGATAGAACGAAACAACTAGCATAGCAATGATAGTAGTGAGATCCAAGGTGACGGTCATCTTGCCTGAAATCCTGCAAGGAAGAAGAAAGAGTCCATGAAGAAGACGAACGGATGAAGCCGAACCAAGCGTAGACGAACGAATCCTCACGATCGCAACGAAACAGGAACTAACAAGAAGAAGCACACAACATAGTAAACGCACCACACATAGACAAGACATGATGCACAACAAGCATGATGCATGACAAAGCTACATGAAGCTACTCATGGCAAGATATGATGCAAACAGGAACAACACATTAAGGCAAGTTTAAATGAGGCCGAAACAACATAGAACAATTCCGTAAGTCCTCATATGCAAATTTCGAAATTGGTCCAGATCTGAATAACTTTATGTTCAAGTTGTTAAACAAAAGTTAAATGCACCAAGATGATCTACACGAGATTCTAGTCAAGTTACATATAAAGTTCATTAGTTTTGAGCTACGCCTAGAAGATATGAGCAAAACAAGATAAACATGTCATTGATGCAAAATGCATACAAACATCAAGCAAACACCTCAAAACAAGGATGCAACATGATAATATGAAACTACATGCAAAATCAAGCAAGTTTCATATAGAGCGCACTCAAAACGGAGCAACGGTTCAACACATACACTCTATACAAGTTATAGCAACAATCTGTCCAAAACAGCAACTAGGCATATTGCAAGCATCAAAAACACTATGCTACAGCATCTCAACGAGCAAACAAAAGGCATGGGCATGATGTACAGGTAAATCATAACAAAACATGAACACTGAGCTATCTCCAGAAATCACTAGAACATGCTCAAAAAGACATGGCAAGATTGCATATAATATCGTGTCTGACTTTTAGCGTAAATAACATCAAAGTTGCAATGTTTAGAGCTATCAAACAACATGCTACAGGAACTTATCATGGAAAACAAAGGCATGGCATGAATCTACTAATTGCATATAACAAATGTCCCTTACTGACCATGAGCCAAAAGGAACAGAAAATATGATGGCACCCATGTAAACATGGCAAGTTATATTACAGATTCATACATGGCAGGAACAACAATAAGTAGGCATGTTGGTGAGCTTGAACCACTCACCACAGAGCAATAAATGGCATGGCAAGGCAACTCACAGTAAGAAGACATGGCATAGAAGCTATACATGGCAAGAACAACATCATAGCATACACGGATCAACTACAACAACCTTGGCAAAATTGAATAACATATAAACAACCTGCCAGGAAACATTTTACAGCAAAAGTAGAGCTCGATTGACTCAAGCTATCACACTCCATAATTACAAAAAAGGGCATGGATGGATAGATAATAACCATATGTTTAAAACATCCTTGCTGAAGTATCTCAAAATAAGCATGGATCTCTCGGTAGCATCAAGTATACATGGCATAAAAATATCAGCAGAACAGGGGCTGAAATCAGCAACATCATGGAGCCTAGTTTGCATGCCTGTTCTAGTCACCACAGAGATCACAAAAATACATGGCATACACCCCTGTAAAGATGGCATGGCACATTACAAAACACATGTAGGACTCAAGTTCATAAGATGCACACATCAATCATGGCAAAAATGACAAAAGTGAATGTTCTGATAAGAAACTGAAACTAACATCACATAGACCTCTTCTAACAGCATTTAGGGCATCAAGATGAGCTCCAATGCAAATGATGCAATGAGATGAAATGATGTACTCGTCGAGACGAACAATTCGACATATTACACGCACGAAACGGAGCAATATGCAGAGAGTTATGGCATGATGAATATGAGAAAATAATATGCAAAAACTGGGACTTAGAAAAATATCGGGGTCAACCTCGGGTTTCCAGATCCAGATCCGGGGCATGTTTGACGAGGTTCACCGGAGATGGGTCGCCGGAGTTGAGGTAGACGGCGGCCGGAGAAGAAGAGGAAGGAGCCGGCGGGGCGCAGCGCGCGGATCCGGGGCCGGGTGGCCGGGCGATGGGCGCGCCGACGACGGCGAGCGCCGCGGGCGTTCCGGCGGGAGCTTCCGCCGGGCGGGAGGCGAGCACAGTGGCGAGGCGCGGCGGTTATGGGCGGCGGCGGCGCGGGGCGGCTACCGGGCGAGGTGGCGGCGAGGCCGGCGCTGGGGAAGGAAGCTTCCGCGGGCGCGGCGGCGGCGCCAACAGTGGGGAGGCTCGGCGAGGCGGCACCGCCGGGCGGCGGCGGCGGGCGCGCGCTGGTCCGGGCGGCGGCGGACGGGCCGAAGGGCGGGCCTCGGCTCGGCGGGCTGCTGGGAAGGGAGGCGGCGGCGACACGGTCGCGCCCGATTGGCGCGGACGCTGCGACGGACGTGTCCGGTGGGTGGACACGCCCGCGGCCGGAGGAGGAAGAGGCTAGGTTTCGGGGAATAGACCGCAATTTCGGGAGGGGGCTATAAATAGATTTCTGGAGCTAGAGAGTCCAAATGAGGAGCGGCTACCACACGATCGTGATCGAACGATCGAGAGCATGGAGGGGAGTTAGATGGGCTTTGGGGCCACTTTGGAGGGTGTTGGGCTGCAAAGAGAAGGAGTCTTTACTGTTACCTTGCTAACTGCTAGAGTATCAAACGACTCCAAATGATCCAAAACTTGACAGCGGTTCACCGTGCTATACCAAGGCCGCTTGGCAAACCTCGTCCATTCCGAGAAAGTTTAACACCCACACACCTAAAAGAGGTAAAAGGGGCACCGGAGACATAGGAGTGTTTGATTGCAAAACGGACAACGGGAAAATGCTCTGGATGCATGAGACTTAACACGTATGCAAAATGAGATGCATATGATGACATGATATGAAATGCAAATGATGACATGGAAAAGAGAGACACGCAAGCACATGACATGGCAAAGACGATTTAATAACCGCGTACACCGGGCGATTAATCATGCTACACTTAAATACTTTGTTCTTGAATGGCTCCAAAGGAACCATGAGGACCTTATGCGGTCACCCCAAGCCTTGTCGCTGGTGTAACGCCTCGATGCGGCTATATCTCCCATGTTTCGAAGCACGACTTAGAGGTATAACCGCATTGAAATCAATGTCGCAAGTGAGGTAATCTTCACACAACCCATGTAATACATAAGGAAAGAGATACATAGTTGGCTTACAATGCCACTTCACACAAGACATAAATAAACATCCATCATTCAGCTTACACTCAAGGTCCGACTCACGGAACCAAAATAAAAGAAGATACCCCAAATGCTACACAGATCCCCGATCGTCCCAACCGGGCACCACTATCGATCATCAGAAAAGACACATAGTAACGACCACGCTCCTCATCAAACTCCCACTTGAGCTCGGTTGCCCACCGCACCGCATCGCCGGCACCTGCAACTGTTTTGGTAGAATCTGTGAGTCACGGGACTCAGCAATCTCACACCCGCCAGATCAAAACTATTTAAGCTTATAGGAAGGACAGAGTTATGGGGTGGAGCTGCAGCAAGTACTCAGCATATATGGTGGCTACATTCGCAAAGGAGAGCGAGAAGAGGAGCAAAGCACGGTCGCGGAAACTAGTAGCGATCAAGAAGTGATCCTGAACTACTTACGCCAATCATAACTCCAACATCAGTTCACTTCCCGGACCCGCCGGAAGAGACCATCACGGTAACACACGCGTTGATGTGTATTTTAATTGAGGTCAACTTCGGTTTTCTACAACCGACATTAACAAATTCCCATCTCGCCTCATAACCGCGGGCACGGCTTTCAAAGATAATACCCGCAGGGTGTCCCAACTTAGCCCATTATAAGCTCTCACGGTCAACGGGGATATTCCTTCACCGAAGACCCGATCAATCTCGAATCCCGGACTACAAGACATTTCGACAAAGAATAAAACAAGACCAAAGAAGCCGCCTGACAGCCGACAAATCCCGATAGGAGCTGCACATATCTCGCTCGTGGCACATCCGGATGAGACTAGCTATGAGTAAAACCAAGCCTCGAAGTTTCCCTGCAGTGGCCTCAGCAGCTCAGTTCGGGCCAGCACTCAAGGAGCACCGTCCGGGGTTAATAAAGATGACCCTCGGCTCGCAAAACCCGGGAAAAAGGCTTAGGTGGCAAATGGTAAAACCAAAGTTGGGCCTTGCCGAGGAGTCTTATTCTAAGTGAACTGTCAAGGGGTCCCATAAATCACCCAACCGTAAGGAACGCGAAATCAAGGAACATAACACCGTATGACGGAAACTAGGTGGCAAGAGGAACAAAACACTGCATAAGGCCGAGCCTTCCACCCTTTACCAAGTATATAGATGCATTAATTATAGCAGATATATATTGTGATATCCCCAACAAGTAAACATGTTCCAACAAGGAACAACATCTCCATGTTCCAACAAGGAACAAACTTCATCTTCACCGCAACTAGCAACGCTTATAAGAGGGCTGAGCAAAGCGTAACATAGCCAATCAACGGTTTGCTAGGAAAGGATGGTTAGGGCTGACATGGCAATATGGGTGGCATGATATAGCAAGTGGTAGGCATCGAGCATAGGCATAGCAAAAGAGCGAGCATCTAGCATAGCAAAGATAGAAGTGATTTCGAGGGTATGGTCATCTTGCCGCAATGTTCTCAGAGTTGTCGAAAGCTTGATCCTCGTAAGCTTTCTCAACAGGTTCCTCGCTCACGCACTCGCCTCCGGATCTACCCAAAGCAAGAACACAAACAAAGGAACCACAATAAATCACGGTGCAATGCACATACAACATGATGCAAAACATGACATGATATGCGAGATGTGATATGCAATGCTTATGCGCATTCGAAGGTAATGATGAACCAGGCATCAACTTGGCAAACCAAGTATGCCGCTGAAAGATGAGATGATTTCGTTGAAATCGATATAAAGATCACCGAATCGGATGCACGGTTTGCAAATGACAAGCAAAACAAGAATGGCACAAATCGCCATTAACAACATGATACCACTTAGCAAGCAACAAGAAATTAAGCTACTGCACCCAAACGTACTAACAAAGCATATGGCAGTGATCTACTCAAGATGCTTGACAAAAGATGAACACTGAGCTACGGCTAAATCACATCACAACAGGTTCAAACAAGCATGGCAAAAGTGCACAAAATATCAGCCGATATGGCAAAAACAGCATCGTAGCAATGTTCAGAGCAAGAAAACAACATGCTACAGGAACTTATAATAGCAAAACAAGGCATGGCATGAATCTAATCAAAGCATAGAACAAAAGTTCCTTACTGACCATAAGCCAAAAGGGATCAGAAAATATAGAAACACCCATGTCAAAATGGCAAGTTTCATAATGATTCAAAGAACATGGCATGTCAAAAACAGATAACAAGTAGGCATGTTTAAGAGCTCAAAGCACTCACTACAGAGCCTTTCATGATAAACTAAGCATACATACATCAATAAGACATGGCATAGAAGACATACATGGCAAGAACAACATCATAGCATACACGGGTCAACTACAACAACCTTGGCAAAATTGAATAACACGTAAACAATCTGCCAGGAAACATTTGATAGCAAAAGTAGAGCTCGATTGACTCAAGCTATGGCACTCCATAATTGAAAACAAGGGCATGGATGGATAGAGCATAACCATATGTTCAAAACATCCTTACTGAAGTATCTCAAAATATGCATAGATCTCTCAGAGCATCAAGTTAACATGGCATCAAAATATCAAGAAAACAGAATGAAAACAGAACATCAGGACACCTACTTTGCATGCTTGTGCTAGTCACCACATAGATCACAAAATACATGGCATACACCCCTGGAAAGATGGCATGGCATATTACAAAACACATGTAGGACTCAAATTCATAGGGTGCACACATCAATCATAGCAAAATAACAAAGTGCAAGTTCTGTTAAGAAATGTAAACTAACATCACATAGCCTTCTTCCAACAGCATTTCGGCATCAAGATGAGCTCAAATGAAAATGATGCAATGAGATGAAATGATCTACTCTTCGAGGCGTAACATTTTGACATATTATACGCATTTAAACGGAGCTACAGATGCAAAGTTATGATGCGCTGAAAATGCCACAAATAATCACCGAGATAAAACTTAGACGATTTTAGGGGGGAAAGTCAACCGAACGGGATCCGATCGATCGGGCCGATCCGATCGGGCGACGGCGGGCGGCTCACCGGAGTTTCGCCTGCAAGGAGGAGGAGGGAGACGGGCCGGGCCGACGGGTGAGGTCGCCGGCGGGCGGCGCGGCAGGGCGGGCGCCGGGCATGGCGTAGGGCGGACGAAGGCGGCGATTTCGGTGGCGGCGCGGCGACGGGTCCTCACATGGGCCGGGCGCCGGGCGAGGCGCTGCACGGCGGGAGCCGGCCGGGCGGCGGCGGCGAGGCGCCGGGGCGCTGGTTTCGGCGGCTACCACGGCGAAGAAGCGGCGCGACCGCCGGGGAGGGCCTCTGCTGGCTCATGGGCGGGTCATGGGCGGCGGCCACGGGCACACGCGATTGGCCGAGGGCGGCGGCGCTGGTTTCGGCCCGGACGCCGGCGGACGGTCCGCCATGGAGGAGGAAGGCTAGGGTTTCGGAGGAAGAAGACCCGGATTTGGACGGGGAGGTGTTTAAATAGGCATAGAGGGAGCTAGGAGAGTCCAAATGAGGTGAAGCTACCACACGATCGGATCGAATGACGGAGAGCATGGAAGTGACTTAGATGAGTTACAAATATGGAAAGTTACATCCGGGTGTTACAACACTCCACCACTACAAGAGGATCTCGCCCCAGATCTAGGACCGAAAGAACTCCGATATTCGAACGGAGGTGATCCTCGCCCCTGTGTGGCTTCTCGGTCGGAATGGTGTGACCACTTCACTTTCAGGAATTTGATTGACTTGTTGCAGTCTTGCGCTTGGTTTTCAAGAATAGCAACGGGTGCTCATGATAAGAGAGATCTTCTTGAAGGTCAATCTCTTCGGTTGATAGAGCGCTCAGAGTCTTCAAGCACTTGGCGGTTGTGACACGGGAACACATCGCACGCTTGCAAAGTTGGATGGAAGCTCGTTGATAGGCTAGATCGCTTTTGCCAATGATCTTGAAAGGACCCATGTATCTAGGGGCAAGCTTCCTTTGATACCGGGTTACGAAGTGCCTTTCATTGAGAGACGCGGAGGTAGACATGGTCTCCGATTTCAAAAGCCACATCACGGTGCTTGTCATCATAATAGCTTTTCCGCGCGATTGCGCTGCTTTGAGATTCTCACGAATGACTTTGCACATTTCTTCGCTTCGTGATCAAGTCATTGCCAAGAAGTTGGCGCTCACCTGCCTCGACCAATTGAGAGGAGTACGCACTTTCTCGCCATAGAGAATTTCAATGGGGCCTTGCCCGAACTCGCTTGGAAGCTGTGTTGTAGGAGAACTCGCATATGGAAGACAATCTTCCCACTTCATACCGAAGAAATGACACAAGCCCCGAGCATATCTTCAAGGATTTGATTTACTCGCCGACTTGGCCACTTGTTTGAGGATGGAAAGTCAGTGCTGAAACGAATGTTGGTGCCTATGGCCTTCAAAAGAATCCCAAAACTTGGAGGTAAAGATGCTGCCACGGTCTCAAGAGATCACTTGTGGAATGCCGCAAGGAGACAATCTCGAGGTGTATAGCTCGCCAACCGAAAGCTGCTGATAGATTCTTTGATAGGAAGAAAATGAGCCACTTTAGTAAGCTTGTCAATGACAACGAAGATAGCATCATTTCCACGCTTTGACTTTGGAAATCCAGTCACGAAGTCCATCTCGATATGATCAAACTTCCATTCGAATAGCAAGAGGTTGGAGGAGACCAGCTGGTCTTTGGTGTTCGCTTTCACTCTTCTCGCAGACATCACATTCATTCACGAATTGAGCAATTTCTCACTTCATTCGAGTCCACCAATATGACTGCTTGAGGTCATGGTACATCTTCGCATTTCCGTGATGAATGGATAGAAGCGAATTGTGAGCCTCGCTCATAATGACTTTTCTCGATCACCCTTAGGAACCACAATCCGTCCTCAAGAAAAGAGTATCTTTTCATCAATGTGAAAGCACTTGTACTTGAATGCCCTTGTCGATACCACGCTTCACCTTTTTCACCATGGTATCCGTGTTGAGCCTCACGAATCTGATCTTCCAAAGTAGGAGAGACTATGAGGTTGGCAAGAAAGCCTTGAGGAACAACTTGAAGATTCAGCTATGGAAAGCTTCACAGAGATCCGCTGGAAGGGCTTGAGGATTAAACTGCTAAAGAAGCCTTCCCGCCAAAGCATCTGCAATCACATTGGCCTTGCCCGAGTATATTCAATACTTGGGTTGTACTCTTGAATCATTTCACCCATCGAGTCTGCCTCGAGGTTGAGGTTGGGTTGAGGAAGATATACTTGAGACTCTTGTGATCGGTGAAAATGTCCACTTTCCTTCCCAACAAGAGATGTCTCCATGTTATCAATGCATGGACAATCGCCGCCAACTCAAGATCGTGAGGGGTAGTTCTTTTCAAGGGCTTCAAATGACGAGAGGTATAAGCCACAACTCTTCTCTTGCATTAACACAGACCGAGACCTTGAAGAGAAGCATCACGTAAAACTTCAAATGGCTTGGATTCATCAGAGGAGTCAAGACAGAGCTGTGACGAGTTTCTTTGAGAGTATTGAAAGCAACATCACACTCAGAGACCGTATATACTTCACATGCTTCTCGAGAAGGTTGGAAAGAGGCTTTGCAATCTTGGAGAAATTCTCAACGAATCTTGGCAATAGCTTGCAAGACCAAGAAAATCATGAGTGCTTGACATTCTCGAGGAGGTTCCCAATTCACAATTGCGTACACCTTCTCGGATTAACAAATATGCCCTTGGCGGAGATGATATGACCAAGATAAAGCACTTCATCAAGCCAAAATTCACATGTGGAGAACTTAGCATAGAATTGATACTCTCCGAGCTTGTCTAGCACCAATCGCAAATGTTTGGCATGATCCTTCTTATTCTTGGAGAAGACCAAAATATCATCAAGATAGACAAAGACGAATTCATTGGTGTAGGGGTTGAAGATGAAGTTCATCATCCGAGAGAATGTTGGAGGAGCATTGACAAGGCCGAAAGACATGACAGATATTCATAAGAACCAAAGCTTGTTCTCAATGCTGTCTTGGGAATATCTTGTTCACGAATGCGAATTTGATGATAACCCATACGAAGGTCAAGCTTGAGAACACTTTAGCACCTTTGAGTTGCTTGAAAAGCTCATTGATGTTGGGAAGTGGATACTTGTTCTTGATAGTCTTCTTATTCAATGGACGGTAATCGACGCAAGTCGGTCCGCGCCATCCTTCTTCCGACAAAAGAACACCACAACCCCAAGGAGATGAACTCGTCCGATCAAACCCAGACGCTTCTTGTTCATCGAGCTGCTTCTTCAATTCCTTCAGCTCATCAGGTCCAAGCTTGTATGGACGCTTGTAAACGGGTTCAAGGCCGTGCTCAAGATCGATAACGAACTCAATCGCCGATGAGGAGGCATACCCGAAGCTCTTCCGAAAGACATCTTGGTACTCACAAACGATCGAATCGAGAGATAGCATCCAATTCGCTTCTTCTCATTGAGAGAAAACAACCAATGGTTTCATCACGAGCGCATAGATGATCACATCATTAGAAGAGTGAGTCAATTGAATTTCCCGCAGCACAATCAAGCTGAGCTTTGTGCCGAGAAAGCCACCATCCCGAGAATAAGATCAATATCCGAGTCACCAGAACAATTGGTTTAGCCAGAAATCTAAGTCGCCCATCTTGATACCGATATTCGAACCATCATGCTAGAGCTCAAACGCTTAGCCGGAGAAATAACTTGCAATGCTTTAGGTAATTCCTCTATGTCAAAATTGTGCTTCATGCAAAAGGATATGACATGAAAGAATGCGATGCACCAAAGATCAAATAAGACTTTTGCAGAATATCATTAATCGAGAGATTACCCATTATCACATCGTAAGATTCTCCGCTTGAGCTGCATTCATCATATTGACCTTGGCATGCTTTGGATTATGCTTGACCACCGCATTGCTTGAAGATTTCACAGAGGAGGAGGCGGAAGGCGCTTAGTTGAAGCATTTGTTCGCATAGTGACCTTTCGCCGACACTTGTTGCAAGTCACCGAGAGCGGACGGTGATAAGGAGCACTTGACCTTGGAGCTTGAGAATTAGACTTGTTCTCGATAGCCTGGGTTGGGCGGGTGGAAGATCCACGACCACCTGAGTTCTTCTCGCACGATAAGGCCGATTTAAACGAGGAGGAGGAAGGTAGAACTTCGCTGCTTAGCTGCCACTTGAGAGGAAGAAGAAGACTGAATCTGCATCCCTCGATTCTCTTCTTAGAAGCCTCACATTTGAGCTGGGCAGCTTCTTGCTTCAAAGGCCATGTTGTAGAATTCATCATACTTTTCTCGCTCAAAAGCACAAGAGCTAAATGCGATCTTCTCTCGCACCACCTCGAATTGATAGATCATACTCTTTTCATCGTGGACGCCTTGCTTAGCAAAGCGAGCGAAGCTCGAACTGGATATTGTATTGATACACGTACATGTTGCCTTGCTTGAGATTGCGGAACTCCTCACGCTTGCTCTCAACAACACTTTTCGAATGTGGTGAGCTCAAATCTCTATGAACTCATCCTGTAATGACACAACCTCCTCTCGAATCTTTGTATTGTTGGTACCACTCAAAGAGCTTGGTCCTTGAGTTGAAACGATGCAAACTTGACAAAGTCCTCGTGTCCGACATTGCTACATTCAAAATGCTTGCAGATGTCCACAAGCCAATCGCCAGCCCTGTGGCCTCGGCTACGTAAACCGAAAGACTTCGCTGATTAGCGAGGAACCGATCGAGAGTAGCAAAGTGCGGCTGGTTGTTGCCTTGACCTTGATTTCCTTGATCGCCTTTGCCTTTGAGTACGCTTCTGCAAGAGCTGCAAAATCATCTCGAGCATTGGCATTGGTGGCTGCCATGATAGTTGCCAGCCTCCGGAGGCGGAGGTGGAGGTGGAGGGTTCGATCGATTCCCATCATTTCGCTCCGGATTCTCGACGCATATGGAGCCATCCTCAAGAGGGTGACATCCGTTAGCACTTGATAGACAAATAGTCAAGTTGAATCAACGGATAGAAATTGCAACATATAGTCTTCACAATAAATATTCAACAAGAATGAACGAATGAATTCCAAAAGTTAATCATCACACGCCCATTAAGGTGAGAAGCCACTTAGATAAAGGTATGAAATCACCATCCGCTTTTGAAACAACTCAAAATCACAACTGAAAACAAAACAAAAGATTGGCTTTAGAATAAGCCGAACAAACACATGATAGAGATTTCACCAAAGTGTTCGTGGGCCCACACGGGCACGACGATACGGACGTCACGAATGACAAACAAGACGCCCCAATCAGCATAGCCAAGGATTCTTTAAGACGCCACACCATTGTAAATCGACTATGGATGGGCGGACCACTAGACGTTGGACCCCAATCTCAAATCATACATCCTGCGGAAGATATCCCGTAAGCTACTAGAATTCCCACCTATAAACTCCTCAAACTTTCTCGTTATGCAACTGGTGTCGGGGATAGGGACACAAAATATATCACCCAAACTAACAATACCTAGATCCAAATTGATCCATCCGTCAACACATAACCAAGAAATCCTCGAAATCGTGGTACCTCGACCTTCAAAAACATCCGTTATACAAGTCATGGCAATACTCCCGAGCTCGCCAAGATCAAGTTATCGGGTTATCTCACCAACAACTGCACAAAAGAGATTTCGATGTCGGCAAAACTCAGTATTCCAGAATCTGAACGATAAAATTGTGACGACAACACCTCGAGCTCAACTCCCGGACACCGCCACAACCCCTAAATGTCGAGGCACCAAGAACAATGTTCTCGCCACAAAACCATCTAACGATCCCAAGATACCCGCGTGATCCTAAAAATTTTTTTAGTGAAATTTGAGGAGAGGAGAGTCAAAACTTCACGCCAGAGACCTCACAGAGCGATTTAAGGACCGGGAGTAAAAAGAATCCTACTCCGATATATATAATCCTAAGACTCAAAACATTTTCCATTCTAGACTCAACAACGCCAAGAACAATCAAGTAGGGCTCTTAAGTCGGGAAGGCTCGATTACTAACTTGTAACGCCTCGATGCGGTTATATCTCCCACGTCAAGCACGACTTAGAGGCATAACCGCATTGAAAGCAATGTCGCAAGTGAGGTAATCTTCACACAACCCATGTAATACATAAGGAAAGAGATACATAGTTGGCTTACAATGCCACTTCACACAATACATAAATAAACATCCATCATTCAGATTACACTCAAGGTCCCACCACGGAACCAAAATAAAAGAAGATACCCCAAATGCTACACAGATCCCCGATCGTCCCAACTGGGCACCACTACTGATCATCGAAAAGACACATAGTAACGACCACGCCTCGTCGAACTCCCACTTGAGCTCTGCTGCGCCACCGCACCGCATCGCCGGCACTGCAACTGTTTTGGTAGAATCTGTGAGTCACGGGACTCAGCAATCTCACACCCGCGAGATCAAAACTATTTAAGCTTATAGGAAGGACAGAGTTATGGGGTGGAGCTGCAGCAAGAGACTAGCATATATGGTGGCTACATTCGCAAAGGAGAGCGAGAAGAGGAGCAAAGCACGGTCGTGAAGCTAGTAGCGATCAAGAAGTGATCCTGAACTACTTACGCCAATCATAACTCCAACATCGTTCACTTCCCTGACCACGAGAAGAGACCATCACGGTAACACACGCGTTGATGTATTTTAATTGAGGTCAACTTCGGTTTTCTACAACCGACATTAACAAATTCCCATCTCGCCTCATAACCGCGGGCACGGCTTTCAAAGATAATACCCCGCAGGGTGTCCCAACTTAGCCCATTATAAGCTCTCACGGTCAACGAAGGATATTCTTCTACCGAAGACCCGATCAATCTCGAATCCCGGACTACAAGACATTTCGACAAGAATAAAACAAGACCAAAGAAGCCGCCTGATTGTGCCGACAAATCCGATAGGAGCTGCACATATCTCGCTCGTGGCACATCCGGATGAGACTAGCTACGAGTAAAACCAAGCCTCGAAGTTTCCTGCAGGCCCCTGCAGGAAGTTTCACTTCGCCAGACTCAAGGAGCACCGTCCGGGGTTAAATAAAGATGACCTCGGCTCGCGAAACCCGGGGAAAAAGGCTTAGGTGGCAAATGGTAAAACCAAAGTTGGGCCTTGCCGGAGGAGTCTTATTCAAAGCGAACTGTCAAGGGGTCCCATAAATCACCCAACCGTAAGGAACGCTAAATCAAGGAACATAACACCGTATGACGGAAACTAGGTGGCAAGAGGAACAAAACACTGCATAAGGCCGAGCCTTCCACCCTTTACCAAGTATATAGATGCATTAATTATAGCAGATATATATTGTGATATCCCCAATAAGTAAACATGTTCCAACAAGGAACAACATCTCCATGTTCCAACAAGGAACAAACTTCATCTTCACCGCAACTAGCAACGCTTATAAGAGGGCCTGAGCAAAGCGTAACATAGCCAATCAACGGTTTGCTAGGAAAGGATGGTTAGGGCTGACATGGCAATATGGGTGGCATGATATAGCAAGTGGTAGGCATCGAGCAGCATAGGCATAGCAAAAGAGCGAGCATCTAGCATAGCAAAGATAGAAGTGATTTCGAGGGTATGGTCATCTTGCCCGCAATGTTCTCGAGTTGTCGAAAGCTTGATCCTCGTAAGCGCTTCTCAACAGGTTCCTCGCTCACATACTCGCCTCCGGCTCTACCCAAAGCAAGAACACAAACAAAGGAACCACAATAAATCACGGTGCAATGCACATACAACATGATGCAAAACATGACATGATATGCGAGATGTGATATGCAATGCTTATGCGCCATTCGAAGGAAATGATGAACCAGGCATCAACTTGGCAAACCAAGTATGCCGCTGAAAGATGAGATGATTTCGTTGAAATCGATATAAAGATCACCGAATCGGATGCACGGTTTGCAAATGACAAGCAAAACAAGAATGGCACAACTGCCATTAACAAAGATGATGCCACTTAGCAAGCAACAAGAAATTAAGCTACTGCACCCAAACGTACTAACAAAGCATATGGCAGTGATCTACTCAAGATGCTTGACAAAAGATGAACACTGAGCTACGCTAAATCACATCATAACAGGTTCAAACAAGCATGGCAAAAGTGCACAAAATATCAGTCGACATGGCAAAACAGCATCAGTAGCAATGTTCAGAGCAAGAAAACAACATGCTACAGGAACTTATAATAGCAAAACAAGGCATGGCATGAATCTACTCAAAGCATAGAACAAAAGTCCCTTATGACCATAAGCCAAAAGGATCATAAAATATAGTAACACCCATGTCAATATGGCAAGTTTCATAATGATTCAGCAACATGGCATGTCAAAAACAGATAACAAGTAGGCATGTTTAAGAGCTCAAAGCACTCACTACAGAGCCTTTCATGATAAACTAAGCATACATACATCAAGAAGACATGGCATAGAAGACATACATGGCAAGAACAACATCATAGCATACATGGATCAATCACAACAACCTTGGCAAAATTGAATAACATGTAAACAATCTGCCAGAAACATTTGATAGCAAAAGTAGAGCTCGATTGACTCAAGCTATGGCACTCCATAATTGCAAACAAAGGCATGGATGGATAGAGCATAACCATATGTTCAAAACATCCTTATGAAGTATCTCAAAATATGCATGGATCTCTCAGAGCATCAAGTTAACATGGCATCAAAATATCAAAAAAACAGAAATCAAAAACTCTACTTTGCATGCTTGTGCTAGTCACCACATAGATCACAAAAATACATGGCATACACCCTGGAAAGATGGCATGGCATATTACAAAACACATGTAGGACTCAAATTCATAGGGTGCACACATCAATCATAGCAAAATAACAAAAGTGCAAGTTCATAAGAAATGTAAACTAACATCACATAGCCTTCTTCCAACAGCATTTAGGGAATCAAGATGAGCTCAAATGAAAATGATGCAATGAGATGAAATGATCTACTCTTCGACGCGAACATTTTGACATATTATACGCACGAAACGGAGCTACAGATGCAAAGTTATGATGCATTGAAAATGCCACGAAATAATCACCGAGATAAAAACTTAGACGATTTTTAGGGGGGGAAAAGTCAACCGAACGGGATCCGGATCGGGATCGGGCCGGATCCGATCGGGGCGACGGCGGCGGCGGCTCACCGGAGCGCCGGGCGCAGGAGGAGGAGGGAGACGGGCCGGGCCGACGGGCGAGGTCGCCGGCGGGCGCACGGCCGGGGCGGGCGCTGGGCGGGCGAGGGCGGACGAGGAGGCGATTGTGGCGGCGCGGCGACGGGTCTCAAGGGCGCCGGCGGGGCGAGGCGCTGCACGGCGGGAGCCGGCGGGCGGCGGCGGCGAGGCGCCGGGCGCTGGGCGCAGGCTACTACGGGCGAAGCGCGGCGCGCGACCCGGGGGAGGGCCTCCGCTGGTTCGGGCGGCCGCGGGCGGCGAGGCGGCGGGCGGCCATGTGGCACACGCGATTGGCGAGGGCGGCGGCGCTGGTTTCGGCCCGACGTCGGCGGACGGACCGTCGCCATGGAGAGAGGAAGGCTAGGGTTTCGGAGGAAGAAGACCCGGATTTGGACGGGAGGTGTTTAAATAGGCATAGAGGGAGCTAGGAGAGTCCAAATGAGGTGTAGCTACCACACGATCGCGGATCGAACGACGGAGAGCATGGAAGTGACTTAGATGGGTTATTGGACTATTTTGAAGGGTTGGGCTGCAACTTAAAAGAGGCCTTTATGAGTGCGGTTAACTGCTGAGTACCAAACGAGCTCCAAATGACCCGAACTTGACCGTGGTCTACCGTGGTATACCAAGGCCACTTGACAAACCTCGTCCATTCCGAGAACGTTTAGTACCCGCCACGAAAAACGTAAAAGGGGACGCCGGGGACATAGGAGTGCCGGATTGTAAAACGGACAACGGGAAAATGCTCGAATCATGAGACTAACACGTATGCAAATGCGATGCACATGATGACATGATATAAAATGCATGACATGGACAAAATGCAAAACGAAAGACAAGAACCCAACCACGAAGGGAATATCATATCACAATGCCAAAATGGCAAGAGTTGGAGTTACAAATATGGAAAGTTACATCCGGTGTTACAACAGTGTCAGAATCGCCTGCACAAGTTCGGGATGCTAGGGTACCCCTACTCTAGTACAATCGACAGTGTTCAATAACCTTGTTTTCATCATCGAGGGAAATACCTACCGCTGATGTGCAGCATCATCCTTCCTCTTGGGGAAATACCGCATAGTCCCAGCGCATATCATGCCCTATGACCACCTGCAGATCTACCAAGCCATTCTCGGGAGTGACCGACGGCTCCACCACCCCGAGCAGGGCAGATCCGCCTCGTCACCTTCGCAAGCGC
>JAHIAM010004076.1:0-47856 GCA_021605205.1 Aegilops longissima | reverse complement strand
CCTGGTTTTATGCGAGATGTCATATGCACGAGTAGAACACAAGTGAGTTGTGGGCGATATAAGTCATACCGCTTACCAGATGTCATACTTTGGTTCGGCGGTATTGTGAGATGAAGCGCCCGGACCAACATTACGCCAGACGCTTACGCGAGACTGGTTTCACCGCTATGCAGCACTCGTGCTTAAAGGTGACCGGCGGTGTCTGTCTCTCTCACTTTAGTTGAACTGAGTGGCTACGCCCCGTCCTTGCGAAGGTTAAAACAGCACTAACTTGACGAACTATCGCTGTGGTTTTAATGCGAGGTAAGAACGGTTCTTGCTCAGCCCGTAGCAGCCACGTAAAATTTGCAACAACAAAGTAGAGGACGCCTAACTTGTTTTTGCAGGGCATGTTGTGATGTGATATGGTCAAGACGTGATGCTATATTTTATTGTATGAGATGATCATGTTTTGTAACCGGTTATCGGCAATCGGCAGGAGCCATATGGTTGTCGCTTATTGTATGAAATGCAACGCCTGTAATTGCTTTACTTTATCACTAAGCGGTAGCGATAGTCGAGAAGCAATAGTTGGCGTAGACGACAACGATGCTACGATGGAGATCAAGGTGTCGCTACCGTGACGATGGTGATCACGACGGTGTTTCGGAGATGGAGATCACAAGCACAAGATGATGATGGCCATATCATATCACTTATATTGATTGCATGTGATGTTTATCCTTTATGCATCTTATCTTGCTTTGATTGACGGTAGCATTTTAAGATGATCTCTCACTAAAAATATCAAGAAGTGTTCTCCCGAGTATGCACCGCTGTGAAAGTTCTTCGTGTTGAGACACCACGTGATGATCGGGTGTGATAGGCTCTACGCTCAAATACAACGGGTGCAAAACAGTTGCACGCGCGAATACTCAAAGTTAAACTTGACGAGCCTAGCATATACAGATATGGCCTCGAACACGGAGACCGAAAGGTCGAACGTGAATCATATAGTAGATATGATCAACATAGTGATGTTCACCATTGAAACTACTCCATCTCACGTGATGATCGGACATGGTTTAGTTGATTTGATCACGTAATCACTTAGATGACTAGAGAGATGTCATCTAAGTGGGAGTTCTTAAATAATATGATTAATTGAACTTAAATTTATCATGAACTTAGTACCGATAGTATTTTTGCTTGTCTATGTTTACATCGTAGATAGATGGCTCGTGCGTTGTTCCGTTGAATTTTAATGCCTTGAGAAAGCAAAGTTGAAAGATGATGGTAGTAATTACACGGATCGGGTCCAGAATTCGAGGATTATCCTCATTGTGCATGTAAGAATTACGCCCGAAGCACCGCTGGGTGCCAGCTCGCCGCTGATGCAACCGACGACGTTAAGAACGTCCGCGCGAGCAAAGCTGATGACTACTCGATAGTTCAGTGTGCCATGCTTTACGGCTTAGAACCGGCCTTCAACGACGCTTTTGAACGCTATGGAGCATATGAGATGTTCCAGGAGTTGAAGTTAATATTTCAAGAAAATGCCCGGATTGAGAGATATGAAGTCTCCAATAAGTTCTATAGCTGCAAGATGGAGGAGAATAGTTCTGTCAGTGAACACATACTCAAAATGTCTGGGTATAATAATCACTTGATTCAACCGAGTTAATCTTCCCGATGATAGTGTCATTGATGTAATTCTTCAATCATCGCCACCAAGCTACAAGAGCTTCGGATGAACTATAATATGCAAGGGATGGACAAGTCTATTCCCGAGCTCTTCGCAATGCTAAAAGCCGCGGAGGTAGAAATCAAAAAGGAGCATCAAGTGTTGATGGTTAACAAGACCACCAGTTTCAAGAAAAAGGGCAAAGGGAAGAAGAAGGAACTTCAAGAAGAACAGCAAACAAGTTGTCGCTCAAGAGAAGAAACCCAAGTCTGGACCTAAGCCCTAGATCTGAGTGCTTCTATCAAGCGACCGACATCGGAAGCGGAACTGCCCCAAGTATTTTGCGGATAAGAAGGATGGCAAAGTGAACAAAGGTATATGTGATATACATGTTATTGATGTGTACCTTACTAATACTCGCAGTAGTACCTGGTATTTGATACGGGTTCTGCTAATATTTGCAACTCAAACAGGAACTACGGATTGCTTAAGATTGGCTAAGGACGAGGTGACGGCGCGCTGGAAATGGTTCCAAAGTCGATGTGATCGCGGTCGGCACGCTACCTCTACATCTACCATCGGGATTAGTTTTAGACCTAAATAATTGTTATTTGGTGCCGCTAAGCATGAACATTATATCTGGATCTTGTTTGATGCAGACGGTTATTCATTTAAGTCGAGAATAATGGTTGTTCTATTTATATGAATAATATCTTTATGGTCATGCACCCTTGAAGAGTGGTCTATTTTTATTGAATCTCGATAGTAGTAATACATATATTCATAGTGTTGAAACCAAAAGATACATAGTTGATAATGATAGTGCAACTTATTTGTGGCACCGCCGCTTGGGTCATATCGTGTAAAACGCATGAAGAAACTCCATACCGATGGGCTTTTGGAATCACTTGATTATGAATCACTTGGTACTTATGTAACCGTGCCTCATGGGCAAGATGACTAAAACACCGCTTCTCCGAACTATGGAGCGAGCAACTGATTTGTTGGAAATCATACATACCGATGTTTGTGGTCCAATGAATGTTGAGGCACGCGGCGGGTATCGTTATTTTCTCACCTTCACAGATGATTTGAGCAGATATGGGTATATCTACTTAATGAAACACAAATCTGAAACATTTGAAAAGTTCAAAGAATTTCAGAGTGAAGTGGAAAATCATCGTAACAAGAAAATAAAATTTCTACGATCTGATCGTGGAGGAGAATATTTGAGTTACGAGTTTGGTTTACATTTGAAACAATGCGAATAGTTTCAAGAATCACGCCACCCGAACACCACAACGAAATGGTGTGTCCGAACGTCAGAATCGCATTTTACTAGATATGGTGCGATCTATGATGTCTCTTACTGATTTACCGCTATCGCTTTGGGGTTATGCTTTAGAGACGGCCACATTCACGCTGAATAGGGCACCATCAAACCGCTGAAACGACGCCTTATGAACTATGGTTTGGCAAGAAACCAAAGTTGTCGATCTTAAAGTTTGGGGCTGCGCTTATGTGAAGAAACTTCAACCGATAAGCTCGAACCCAAATCGGAGAAATGTGTCTTCATAGGATACCCAAAAGAGACTATTGGGTACACCTTCTATCACAAATCTGAGGGCAAGATTTTCGCTGTTAAATTCGGATCCTTTCTAGAAAAGAGTTTCTCTCAAAGAAGTGAGTGGAGGAAAGTAGAACTTGATGAGATAATCAGATTCTGCTCCCTTATTGAAAGTAGTTCATCACAAGAACCGTTCCCCGTGACAACTACACCAATTAGTGAGGAAGCTAATGATATTGATCATGAAACTTCAGATCAAGTTTCTATCGAATCACGAGGTCAACCAGAGTAAGATCCGCACCAGAGTGGTACGGTAATCCTATTCGAAGTCATGTTACTTGACCATGGTGAACCTACGAACTATGAAGAAGCGATGGTGAGCCCAGATTCCGCAAAATGGCCGGAAGCCATGAAATTTGAGATGGGATCCATGTATGAGAACAAAGTATGGATTTTGGTTGACTTGTTCGATGATCGGCAAGCCATTGAGAATAAATGGATCTTTAAGAAGAAGACCGACGCGATGGTAATGTAATCGTTTATAAAGCTCGACTTGTTGCGTAAAGGTTTTCGACAAGTTCAAGGGGTTGACTACGATGAGACTTTTCACCAGAAGCGATGCTTAAGTCTGTCCGAATCATGTTAGCAATTGCTAAATTTTATGATTATGAAATTTGGCAAATGGATGTCAAAACTGCATTCTTGAATGGATTTCTAGAAGAAGAGTTGTATATGATGCAACCAGAAGGTTTTGTTGATCCAAAAGGTGCTAACAAAGTGTGCAAGCTCCAGCGATCAATTTATGGTCCGTGCAAGCCTCTCGAGTTGGAATAAACGCTTTGATAGTGTGATCAAAGATATGGTTTTATATGCACTTTGGAGAAGCCTCGTATTTACAAGAAAGTGAGTGGGAGCTCAGAGCATTTCTGATATTATATGTGGACTATATATTATTGATTGGAAATGATATAGAATTTCGGATAGCATAAAAGGATACTTGAATAAAAGTTTTCAATGAAAGACCTCGTGAAGCTGCTTACATATTGGGCATCAAGATCTATAGAGATAGATCAAGACGCTTGATTGACTTTCACAAAGCACATACCTTGATAAAGTTTTGAAAAGTTCAAAATGGATCAGTGCAAAGAAAGGATTTTTACCAGACATAAGGTGTGAAATTGAGTCGACTCAATGCCCACCACAGCAGAAGATAGAGAGAAATGAAAGATGTTCCTATGCTTCAGCCATAGGCTCTATCATGTATGCAATGTCTGTGTACCAAACCGACGATGCTTAGCAATAAGCTTGGCAGGAAGGTACCAAAGTAATCCAGAATGGATCATCGACAGCGTCAAGAACATCCTGAAATACCTGAAAAGGACTAAGGATATGTTTTCAGATATGGAGGTGACAAAGAGCTAGTCGAAATGGTTACGCCGATGTAAGTTTTGATACTCGATCCCGACGATTCTAAATCGCAAACCGGATACATATTTTTATTAAACGGTGGAGCTGTTAGTTGGTGCAGTTCTAAACAAAGCGCCGTGGCGGATCTACATGTGAAGCGGAGTACATAGCTGCTTCGAAGCAGCAAATGAAGGAGTTTGGATGAAAGAGTTCATTTCCGATCTAGGTGTCATACCTAGTGCATCGACCAATGAAGATCTTCTCGTGACAATATCGTGCAATTGCCTTGGCAAAGGAATCCAGATTTCACAAGAGGACCAAGCACATCAAGAGACGCTCAATTCCATCCGGACCAAGTCCGTGGGAGACATAGAGATTTGTAAGATACATACGGATCTGAATATTGCAGACCTGCTGACTAAGCCTCTTCCACAAGCAAAACATGATCAGCACCAAGACTCCATGGGTGTTAGAATCATTACTGTAATCTAGATTATTGACTCTAGTGCAAGTGGGAGACTCAAGGAAATATGCCCTAGAGGCAATAATAAAGTTATTATTTATTTCATATCATGATAAATGTTTATTATTCATGCTAGAATTGTATTAACCGGAAACATGATACATGTGTGAATACATAGACAAACATATAGTCACTAGTATGCCTCTACTTGACTAGCTCATTAATCAAAGATGGTTATGTTTCCTAACCATAGACATGTGTTGTTATTTGATTAATGGGATCACATCATTAGGAGAATGATGTGATTGACATGACCCATTCCGTTAGCCTAGCACTTGATCGCTTAGTATATTGCTATTGCTTTCTTCATGACCTATACATGTTCCCTGTAACTATGAGATTATGCAACTCCCATTTACCGGAGGAACACTTTGGTGCTACCAAACGTCACAACGAATCGGGTGATTATAAAGGAGTACTACAGGTGTCTCCAAAAGTACATATTGGGTTGGCGATTTCGAGATTAGGTTTTGTCACTCCGATTGTCGAGAGGTATCTCTGGCCCTCTCGTAATGCACATCACATAAGCCTTGTAAGCATTGCAACTAATAAGTTAGTTGTGAGATGATGTATTACGGAACGAGTAAAGAGACTTGCCGTAACGAGATTGAACTAGGTATTGATACCGACGATCAATCTCGACAAGTAACATACCGATGACAAAGGGAACAACGTATATCGTTATGCGGTTTGACCGATAAAGATCTTCAGAGAATATGTAGGAACCAATATGGGCATCCAGGTTCCGCTATTGGTTATTGACCGAGAATAGTTCTAGGTCATGTCTACATAGTTCTCGAACCCGTAGGGTCCGCACGCTTAACGCTACGATGACAGTTTTATTATGAGTTTATAAGTTTTGATGTACCAAGTTTGTTCGAGTCCCGGATGTGATCACGGACATGACTAGGAGTCTCAAATGGTCGAGACATAAAGATTGATATATTGGAAGCCTATATTTGATATCGGAATGGTTCCGGTGAAATCGGATTTTATCGAACACCGGGGTTACCGAACCTCCCGGGGATAATGGGCCTTAGTGGGCCATGAGGGAAAAGAGGAGGGTCGGCCAGGCAGGTCACGCCCTCCCCCCTAGTCCTAATAGGACAGGAGGGGGGCGCCTCTTCCTCTTTCCCTCCCCCCCTTCCTTCTCCAACAAGGCAGAGGGGGAGTCCTACTCCTGGGAGTAGGACTCTCCCAGCGCACTCCTTGGGCCGGGGCCGCACCTCCCCTCCCTCCTTTATATATATGCAGGGGGCACCCCATAACACACAAGTTGATCTACGGATCGCTCTTAGCTGCAGCGGTGCCCCTCCACCATATTCCACCTCGGTCATATCGTCATGAGTTTAGGCGAAGCCCGCGCCGGTAGAGCATCATCATCGCCACCATGCCGTCTGCGGTTGACGGAACTCATCCCCGACACTTTGCTGGATCGGAGTCCGGGATCGCCATCGAGTTGAACGTGCTGAACTCGGAGGTGCCGTGACGCTCGTACTTGGATCGATCGGATCGTGAAGATGTACGACTACATCAACCGCTGTTGTCATAACGCTCCGCCACGGTTCACGAGGGTACGTGGACAATACTCTCCCTCTCGCTGCTATGACATCACCATGATCTTGCGTGCGCGAGGGAAAATTGTTGAAATTACTACGCTCCCAACATGAACATCATCGAGGACGCCCCAGCATCTCAACTCCGTGAACCTTCATGAAGACAACCTTGTGGCCTTGCCATCGATAAACTTGTTTGTGGAGGCATGCCACGCCATCTTCCCTCGCGTAAGCTTGACAAGAACAAGATGCCTCACAAACGAAGGAGTAGCTTTGAACTTTGTGCTTCAAAGACACCCTCGACAACACGCTCGACAACAAAGTGAGACTCGAGTACAACTCTTCATTGGTATAACCGCAAATGGCTTCCAGATCCAACAGCCTAAGAACTCTGCTTTCCCAAAGCATAGTATATTCAGGTCATCCACGCTATAGCGAGTGACATGTACAACCACACAATCCTTGTCTGCATCGGGCTCTAATTGAAAAAGAAACAAATTCTGAATAACTTTTCAAGATAAGAAACACAAGTCATTTTAAACCACTATGTATAGCATGGCATCAAGCTAATAAAATTTTGCATTATTAATCACCACATACTTCCTTTTCTAAAAAATCAGCACATACTTAGATGAAAACCACAAATCGAGATCGACAAAGAAGGAAATCACCTTGGGCAGCTCAATGGGGGACACATCCTCGAAGGGGGAAAACTGCTCCTCGCAGTACACGGGGTCAGAACCTCAAACAGGGCGTTGAGCATCTCAAGAGTGGCCGTGAGCGATCTCGGGTCGGCTCGGTGGTTGCCTCCATCTTCTTGGAGCTCTTCTGTCTCATGGGGATCAGCCTCTGCTACCGCCTCCAATATCGGCAGATCTTTGCCTGGTTCTCCTTGGTCCATCATGAAACCGATTTAATACTAGGAGACCACCAAAGGAAAACACAATCGCAATGACATTGAAACAAAAAGAGAGTGAGGATCGTTATCGCTTTGCGTAAGTTCTTTTTTTTTCTCTGAATGAAAATATACCAACATCATGGATCCGCCTACCTTCCCTTTGTTGGGAGAGAAGAACAGTGGCAGATGCGAGTGTTGCCTTTCTTGAAGACGATGAGGGTGAAGGGGATTCAGTGAAGAGTGAAATGATGGTTGCTTCGTCCGTCAAACTTAGACTGCAGGGAGGTGGGGTTTTGTGATACAACGGCTCGTTACTGCCGCGCTATGACCAGGGTGACTCTCCGCCTGCATACTGCCTTCTAATTTGGTGGATGGCATTTGCGCCCGCGCACTACATGGCCCGTATGTCGGTGAACAAAAGTATAACGACATTCAGTAGAGGGAGACGCTTCAATGACCTAGGAGGAGCCAAGTATGTAGAGTGTCTCCACCGTATTAGTAGTAATTGTTTTTCTGGTAGTCAGAGAGTGTCTCCACTGCACTAGTAGTAATTGTTTCTCCGGGCCCAAGACAAAACAACCAATCCACACTAGTAAATAGTAAAATCAATTCAAAAGCCCATATATTTACCGAATGAGAGGCGCTACCCACACCCAAAGACACCGCCCCCCAAAACCTGGGTGCTCTTCTTCCTCCTCGCTCCCACCCACTCACGCCAGCTCGCCCCACTGCATTCCCCAAATTCCTCACCTCACCCTACAGAAAACCCCAGCTCCCTTCTTCCTCACTCCTACAGAAACCCCCAGCTCCCTTCTTCTTCGCCAAGACTACAACTAGGCTCGCCATTCACTACTCAATCAAACCGTGAGCGACGCGACGCCTCGAGGAAATGGAGTCACTGACCCCAAGACTAAGAAGATGAGGCTCGCCAGCGGCGACGCCTGTTGTAGATCCCGACCCAGCAGCGCTGGGAGAAGTGGCGACCCCGCCCCCACCGGATCCCAGAACCCAGAGATCTCGGTGGACCAGATCAGCGATCTCCCTGACACCGCCCTGGGGAGATCATCTCGCTTCTCCCAAAGAAGGATTGCTGCCGCACCCAAGTCCTCTCAACCGGTGGCGCCTCTATGGCGCCAGTGCCCCTTAATCTCGACGGTCGCCGCCATCTCTCTTCAATGATTTTGAAATCCCTGAGCCATCATCTCCTCCCACCAGGCTCCGCTCAAAGCCTCTCAGATCCCGCCATGCTACTCGAGCAAGCATACCATGCCCGCACGGTGGACGCCTAGCTGAAATCCCATGAATTCACGTAACTACAGCTGCTTGAGTTCTACTATTCCCTCGAAATCACATACCACATACCTAACGCCATGAACTTGTGCCTCAAAGACCGATGTCCATCTCGCGGTTTTCCTCTCTCTTCACACCGCCAACTTTGATCGGCTACCTACTGCATAACTGGTACTAAACCTTCAATTCCCATTTCTCAAGAAACTTTCACTTGTGCCGGTTCAGATATTGAGGCCTCATTGCACAAGATCATCCACTCCAGCTTGCTCTCGCTACTGAGTGCTTGGTGCTTGTTTTCACAAAGCTAGAATCGGTTATCTCCAAATAAAGTCGCCTAACCTTGTAAGAATTGGAATTTCTTTTGACGGAAGGCAGCTCATCATCCAAGATGCCCCTTCACTTCAAAGGTTGATCCTTGATTATAGTTATTCACCGCTGTAAATAACCGCCCTCTCTCGCCTAAACTGAGACCTTGGGTGTAATACATGATCTTTGTGCTCATTTCAATGTGGTGTTTGGCCCACGCTTCGTGTACTTTATATTATCATCTACACTTGTAACCATAAGCTGCATTTTAAATTTTTATGCATAATTTATATATCATCTTGGAGTACACATTTTGTACTAATATTATGTTCTATGCTCAATGAAGAGTTTCTCCATGGATGGCCTATCAATGGTGCTGGATTCTGTCAAGATCTTATATATCCAAATGAATAGTTTTGATCTAAACAAGATTATTGGCTTGCTGCAATGCTTTCCATGTCCGGAGAAGTTGTATATAAATGTGATAATTTCACGCACATTGAAGCCCGCATATAGTGTACTAGAATTAACTGCTCAGCTGTTGCTCTTCGACACTCTTCTTTAGACCTTAGTCGCTTTCAATCTTCATGTCTATTTAGGCAACATGACGGGTAAGAAAGTTATAACCAATCGGTGGATTCCTAAGCATCGGATTTTCTCACTTCTCATGAGATTCGATTGAAGACAATAACGCTTAGAACGATATGTAGCCAACCGCAAACACAAGATTTGTCACATTCTTCCCGTTGAATGCAAGGTTACTATGGTCCATCGACTTAAGTTTATCAGCAGCATGGTTTTGACGGATGGGTATGTCAAGACCAAAAAAGGAGTTTCGTGGGAAAAGAGCTTCGAACGTGCCGGGCTTCTATTTACAACATATTGTGGTCATAATCCAAGAATTTTACGACCCAGATGTTCATTCTATGGACCTGACCGATCCATTTGACTCGTGACGCCAAAATAGTGCCGAGTTAGATGTTGTTGCCTTTTCAATCTAGTTTTTTGTAAACCTGATGAACAATTAACACTGTGCTTTTGTACAGTTTGTAAGCTGGAGTTAGATGTTCCTGCCCTTTTCAACTAGGCCGTGATTGTCATATTTTCTTTGAAACAAGGCAAATGGCTTACCATTCATTTAATTTAGATTGAAATATTGTAACAAATCCCAACCAAGGAAATAACATCACTCGCCGACAGCTTGAGCTCACTGCATTATGTGGCCAAGTGATTAGCCCCACCAGCACCCACAAACTTATTTTGAACTAGCACATCAAATGGGCTGTAAATTTTCATAGGAAAGGCTGCATGACCGTGACAGATTTGGATTCACATTTGGGACCCGGAGGAAATAGCCTATCCAAGGTGGTGTCGACTTCATCGCCACCAACAAACGATTCGCTTACCAGCCGCTGGATTGACATCCAACATCCGTCACAGATATTCTATCTCTTGTCTTCTTCCTCCACTGCCCAAACCAAACCACCCTGCCGGCTCCGCCGCCTCCCGCCCCATGGTCGGCTGCGCCCGCCACCTCACCGCACGCATTCTCCAACGCTGGCCAGTCCCTCCTCTATTCCCCACACGCCATGTTATTCTCCGCGACGCCAGCCCCAACACGCACTCTCGCTTCAACCAGTCAACCTCAGATTCTCCTCCCCGCGATCGACCGACGATCTTCAACGGGCCATGTTCGCTCCGGCCCGAGGCCTCGCTGTTGCCCTCCGCCTTTGCGGCCTTGGTTCGCTTTCACCGCGGCGCTGTGCGCCACCCTCTTGCATTGTCAACGCTGCAACAACCGAGAGGAACAAGGAGATGATCAGACGTGGAGAGGATGATGAGGGACCCACCAGCGCCATGGCAGTACACAAGCAAGTGCCTCTATAGTACAAGCCCAAAATATGGTTCCTCCTAATGGTTGGACATCCGGCTCACGGCATTGTCAACGTAGTCAATAAACGAGAGAATTACACACGAGGGGCTGACACGAGGGACCCAAAGAAGTCGCCAGCTTTTTTTTGAGGAACAAGCAGTTGTTATTTATACTAGTTTTAGTGACGGATCAGGTAACAACGGGTCGTGCGGGGTCAGTGGCCCATCTAGCCGTGGTTTTATTTATGTTTACCACATCATGAGCCTAGTTGTGTTATTTTCTTGCAGAGAATGGCTAGCCCAGTTCTATTTTATTTAAAATAAATACCCAAACAAGGCCTACTTGCTTTATCGGCCCTGCTGGGCTGCAAATCTTTCAAGACGAGGAAAGTTTCATTCGGTTTTCCTTAAATGGGCTGTACATTTTAAAACACATCAAACCAGAAATTAGTTTCAATTTTATTTCATTACAAGATCTTAAATTCCATTGATTTTTATGCGGACAATTATTTGATTTTATATTTATATAAATTATTTTTCAAAATAGTTTGAATGTGAATCGATATTTCGGATTAAAAATAGTTGACCGCACCAAATATGCAAAATTTCAGATACTTTTTAACCGTGGGCCACAATATGGGGTGTAATGCTAACAAAAAGAAGATGGGCTCCAAAAAATTCTTAAGAATAAGCAATGGGATGTACATTATTAGAAATAATGCCGATGGGTTGTATGTTGTTTTCCACAGATTTGAGGCTGACTTGTGCGCCTACTACAAAGTTGACGCGTATGATTTCATAAAAAAGGTTGACGACACGCAACGCCTGTCAACTTAGTCAACACACGAGAGCAAAGGATCGTTGGATGTCCAACCAACGGCTGTCGGCTTCTTCAATCTCGCTTTCATGCTCCAGCCGGCCAAACAAGCGCCGGGGACTGCTCGCCTCCTCCTCCTGCTGGGCTATGTTGCCGCCAAGAGCCTCACGGCCCCACTGCATTCCCATCGCTGGCCTAGCCATCCCTCTACTCACCCACACATGCTGTTATTCTCCGCGACGGCAGACGAACCAATAAACCTCAGATCCGCCGGGGAAACAATCGCCGAGTATTCCCTCGCCCGTCGCTCCTTCCTAGGCCTCGCCACCGCCCACCGCCTTCGGTGCTTTCGGCGCCGCCTGGTCAACGTGGTCAATGAACGACATCCATCGAAGTGGATCAGATGTGGAGAGGCTGACAGCTGGGTCCACGGTCGCATGCAAGCAAATGCCTCCTTATTACGCAAAATAATGATTCCTCCGCCGACAGCTAGGACCCACAGAAGGGCCTCAGATTTCACGAAAAAACGCTCTCTACCGACAGTCGACCCACCGCTATATCTTCGCACGCAAGGAAGTGCCTCCTTATTACGCCCAAAAAATGAATACCCCTAGCTAGTGGGACCCACCATATTGTTGGGCTGACTTAGGGCCTACTAAGTTGACGGGACGGAGGGCTTTGTCAACTTAGTCAATACTCCAAAGGACCGTGATGATGTCCATCCAACGACCATAGTGCTTCTTCAACCTCTCGCCTTCTCGCCCAAATACCAAAGCAACGCCGGTCGCGCCGCCGCTCCTGCCTCCCATGGCCGGGTCAGGCTACCACGGAGGCCTCACCGCCCCCATACTACTCCCACCACTGCCGTGCCATCCCTCCACTCACCCACACCCCTATTATTCTCATGGGCGACGGCAGCCTCACACCGCAGCCAACCAGTGAACGCCAGATTCTCTCCGCTGGGCATCCATCGCCACGCCTTGCCCGCCCGTCGCCCCTTCCTAGGCTCTCGCCGTCGCCCACCACCGTGGTGCTCTCGCGCGGCGTGGTCAATGTGGTCAACGATCGACTTCGATCGGAAGAGTATCAGACGTGGAGAGGCCGACACTGGGTCCACGGAGCCGCAAGGAAGTGCCTCCTTATTATGCGAAAATAATTATTCCTCCACCGACAATGGGAACCACCGGACGGGCCACCAGATTTTGCGAAAAAATCGCTTCGATCTGGGACCCACCGGACGGGCCACCGATTACTTAAAAACGCCCCCCCCGCGCACTCCTCGATCCACCAAAAGTGCCTCCTTATTACGCACAAAAATGAATACTCCCTGTTAGCTGGGACCCACCTTGGTGGGAGGCTTTGTCAACTTAGTCAATATGAATGATTCTAGCTCCAAAGGATCGTGACGATGTCCATCCAATGGCCAGAGTGCTTTAAACCTCCGTGTTCTTGCTCCACTACCAAAGCATCACCGGTCGGCCGCATGCTCCTGCCTCCTGTGGTCGGGCCAGGCCAGCAGAGGCCTCACCGCCCCTACTATTCCCACCGCTGGCCAGGCCCGCGGCGACGGCAGCCTCACACCGCAGCCGAACCAGTGAACCTCAGATTCTCCTCCAAGGCTTCTCTCGCTGCCTTCCCTGCTCCGCCGTCCCTTCCTAGGCCTCTTCATCATCCACCGCCGTGGTGCTCTCCGAACGGCGTGGTCAACGTGGTCAAGGAACGACTTCCATCGGAAGAGTACTGTACGTGGAGAGGCTGACAGCCGGGTCCACGGCCACAGCCCAGTTTTTTTGTGATTTGCCAAGTAAGTCGCTTTGTCAGGCCTGTTGGGCTGCAAATCTTTCAAGACGAGGAGAGCTTTCATTCGGCTGGCCGAAAAAATGGCCCATCAGTAATGAGAAATGGGTTGTACATTTTTAGAACACATCAAACCGGCAATTAGTTTCAAATATCTTTTTTTTATTTCAAGATTTTAAATTGCATTAATTTTTATGTGTGGAGAATTTGTTGGATTTTATATTAATATGCAATTATTTTTAAAATCAGTTTAAATGTGAGTCAAAATTTTGGGATTAAAACAGTTCGGACCGCACCGAAATATGCAAAATTTCATATAATTTTTTAACCATGGCCACAATATGGGCTGTAATGCTAACAAAAAGAATATGGGCTTCAAAAAAACCTTAAGAATTAGCAAATGGGCTGTAAATTATTAGAAATAATGGCAGATGGGCTGTATACTGTTTTCCACAGATTTGACGCCTTCCTAAAAAAAGGTTGACGACAAGCAAAGGATCTGGGTGTCCATCCAACGGCCGCCGCTTTTTCAATCTCGCTTCTTCCTGCTCCAAATTACCAAACAAGCGCCAAGCTGGACTGCTCGCTCCTCCTCCTCCTGGCCGGGCAGGTTGCCGCCAAGCAGCCTCACCGCCCCACCGCATTCCCATCGCTGGCTTAGCCATCCTCTACTCACCCACACCTGCTGTTATTCTCCGCGACGCAGACGAACCAAGAACTTGTACAACAGATTCTCCGCTACCGAAACAACTATCGAGTCTTCCCTCGCCTCCATGTCGCCCCTTCCTAGGCTCGCCGTCCCCACCGCTGGTGTTTCGCACGGCGTGGTCAATGTGGTCAACGACCGACTTCCATCGGAATAGTATGCGCGGAGACACCGATACCGGGTCCATGGCCGCAGCAAGGAAGTGCCTCCTTATTACACGCAAAATATTTATTCCTCCACCGACAATGGGACCCACCGGACGGGCCGCCATATTTTGCAAAAAACGCTTCCCATCGATCGCTTGGACCCACCAGCCACACCTTCGCATGCAAGGAAGTGCGTCCGGCAAAAAGTAAAATGATTCACCCCACCGCCGGGACCCACCAGCTACATCTTCGCACGCAAGGAAGTGCGCCCGCAAAAACGATTCGCCGACCGCTGGGACCCACCAGCTACATCTTCGCACGCAAGGAAGTGCTTGATACCGACCCACCGTCAAAGCGCACGTAGCATTGTCATTCTGGCCGCCAATGTGTACATACATATATACGGTGGATGTAGAGGCGCGACATCGTCAGTAGAGGCGCCGCACGTAGCATGTACACGCACGCATAAACGCCAGGGTGCACGAAGAAAATACGCCACGCATATACATACGGGCGGGTCTCGAACGCCTACCACGCATACGCACGCCAGGGCTCGTATATGGCTGGGTCGGAATGGAGAAACAACGCCGCCATCGTGTTCATGGGAGGCAACGGAATGCTTCGTGTTCATGGGGAGGCAACGAATGCGCCGTGTTCATCGGGAGGAACGGAACGCTGGGAGCCAACCGGCTGGGTCGGAACGAATGCGCCGCTGTGTTCATCGAGGATTGACGGAAAAGCGATGGAAACAAGGCCCGCATACCACACAACGGAGGAAACGGCTTTGTGTTCGATCGCCACGCTCAAACGGGATACCGCTGACCAGAGGGGATCGGCGCATCGCAGAACGGAGGAAATGACCTCCCACGGTCGAAACGGGTGTCCTATTGATCGAGGGTGTGGCGCATCGCAAAACGGATTTAAACGGACCTCCTACGGCCGAAATGGGGGTCATGTTGATCGGGGGGGTGTGGCGCATCGCAAAACGGATTTAAACGGACCTCCTACAATAAACGGGGTCCTGTTCATCGGGAGGGGTGTGCATACCGCAAAACGGACTCCACGGATACTGCTCATCTCCACCGCCGACCTTCTCCACCTCCACGGCCACCACAACCTCCTCCACCTCCACGGCCCTCGCTCATCCAGCCTCCACCGCGCTACTCCACCGCCATCGCTCAACCACCCTCCACGGGCACCCTCCACCGCTTCATCGCTCATCCAGCCCTCCACACCACGGGTCCTGCTCAACCACCCTCCATGGCCACCCTCCACCGCTCATCGCTCATCCAGCCTCCACACCACGGGTCCTCGCTCATCCAGAGGCAACACCACCGCCACCGCTCATCCAACCCCCCGCAACGCCATCGCTCATCAAATTGATCGGCTTCGCTAGCAGCAGAGCGGCGAATCGCTGATCGGGTTCAATTAATGCCCATCGATTGATCGCCGGGTTCACTAACGCAGAGCTCGCAGGCAATCGCCGGGTTCGCTTTGAGCCTAACGCCGCCGGGTTCGTTAGAGCCAACGCCGCATACAAGCGCATATGTGTATGAGAGAACGCGATCGCCGCCCTCGACCTCCCACCGTAACCGCAACTCCCAAATTTTCCTCCCTCGCTTCTACCACGGTTTTTCCGTCAGGACGGCCCAAAGAATGTCATGCAGCCAGCCCGCCCGCCTGTGATAAAAAGCCCATTTTCTGTCATGATTTTTTGTCATAGAAGTAGGAGCCCACCACATCTATGATGATACCGGTTTTGTCACAATTATCGCTATAGAAGTGTCATATGTATGACAGAAAAAAATTGCTCGCCCAAAATGTCACGGATGTGTCTTTTTTTGTAGTGTATCTATTGATGGGCATCTCCATAGCCCGTTGATACGCCTAGTTGATGTGAGACTATCTTCTCCCTTTTTGTCTTCTCCACAACCACCATCCTATTCCACATGTAGTGCTATATCCATGGCTTACACTCATGTATTGCGTGAAGATTGAAAAGTTTTGAGAATGTCAAAAGTATGAAACAATTGCTTGGCTTGTCATCGGGTTGTGCATGATTTAAATACTTTGTGTGGTGAAGATAGAGCATAGCCGCACTATATGATTTTGTAGGATAACTTTCTTTGGCCATGTTATTTTGAGAAGACATGATTGCTTTGTTAGTATGCTTGAAGTATTATTATTTTTATGTCAATATTAAACTTTTGTCTTGAATCTTTGAATCTGAATATTCATACCACAATTAAGAAGAATTACATTGAAATTATGCCAAGTAGCACCGCATCAAAAATTCTTTTTATCATTTACCTACTCGAGGATCTAGCAGGAATTAAGCTTAGATGCCCGACACGCCTCCAACGTATCTATAATTTTTGATTCCTCCAAGCTATATTATCTACTATTTTTGACCATATTGGGCTTTATTTTCCACTTTTATATTACTTTTGGGACTGACCTATTAACCGGAGGCCTAGCCCAGATTTACTGTTTTTTGCCTATTTTAGTGTTTCGAAAACGGAATATCAAACGGAGTCCAAACGGAATGAAACCTTCAGGAACGTGATTTTCTCAATTCAACATGATCCAAGAGACTTGGACCTCACGCCAAGCAATCATCAGGAAGGCACGAGGTAGGAGGGCGACCTCCCCCAGCGCGCCTCCACCCTCGTGGTCCCCCTCTGCTCCACCGACGCATTTCTTCCTCCTATATATACCCACGCACTCTCAACGATCGATATGGAGCCAAAAACTAATTCCACCGCCGCAACTTTCTCAGATCCATGAGATCCCATCTTGGGGCCTGTTTTGAAGCTCGCTAGAAGGGGAATCCACCACGGAGGGCTTCTACATCATCATAGCCTCCGATGAAGTGTGAGTAGTTTATTTCAGACCTTCGGTTCCATAGTTAGTAGCTAGATGGCTTTTCTCTCTTTTGGATCTCAATACAATGTTCTCCCTCTCTGGAGATCTATTCGATGTAATCTTCTTTATGTGTGTTTGTTGAGATCGATGAATTGTGGGTTTATGATCAAGATTATCTATGAGCAATATTTGAATCTTCTCTGAATTATTTTATGTATGATTGGTTATCTTTGCAAGTCTCTTCAATTATCCGCTTGGTTTGGCCAACTAGATTGGTAGTTCTTGCAATGGGAAAAGTGCTTAGCTTTGGGTTCAATCTATGTGTCCTTTCCTAGTGACAGAGGGGCAGCAAGGCACGATTGTATTGTTTCCATCGAGGACAACAAGATGGGGTTTTTATCATATTGCATGAATTTATCAATCTACATCATGTCATCTTGCTTAAGGCGCTACTCGCTTTTCATTAACTCAATACTGAGATGCATGCTAGATAGCGGTCGATGAGTGGAGTAATAGTAGTAGATGTAGGCAGGAGTCGGTCTACTTGTCTCTGGACGTGATGCCTATATACATGATCATACCTAGATACTCTCATAACTATGCTCAATTCTTTCAATTGCTCAATAGTAATTGCTCACCCACCGTGAAATACTCGATGCTCTTGAGAGAAGCCACTAGTGAAATCTATGGCCCTCGGTCTATTCTCTATCATATCAATCTTCCATTACTTTATTATTGCTTTGCTTTTTTATTTTACTTTGCATCTTTATACCAAAAATACCAAAATATTATCTATCATCTCTATCGATCTCACTCGATGTGACCGTGGAAGGATTGACAACCCCTAATCGCGTTGGTTGCGCTTGAGCTATTTGTTTTGTGTAGGTACGAGGGACTTGCGCGCGGGCCTGCTAATCGGATTGATACCTTGGTTCTCAAAAACTGAGGGAAATACTTACGCTACTCTGCTGCATTATCCTCTCCTCTTCGGGGAAATCCAACGCAAGCTTAAGAGGTAGCAGAGGGCAGGATGAACAGTAGATGGTGGAAGGCTGGATGAACAATAGCCCGTGGAGGGGTGGTTGAACAGGAGCCCGTCGAGAGGGCTGGTTGAACAGTAGTCGGTGGAGTAGCGCGCGGTGAAGGCTGGATGAGCAGGAGCCCGTGGATGAACAAATGCAGTGGAGGCTGGAGGAGGTCGATGGTGGATGAACAGAGTCTGTGGAGGCCGGAGGGGTCGACGGGAGATGAACAAGATCCCATGGAGTCCCATTTTGTGGTACGCCACACCCTCCCGGCGAACAAGACCCTGCTTCGATCAGAAGCGCCCAACACAAGTCTGCTTTCTCCGCTTTGGCGGCACGCCACACCTCTCCCAAACAGACCCCCTGCTTCACCGTAGGAGGTCCGCTTCTCCATTTTGCAAGACGCTGCACTCTCGCTGATGAACATGATCCCGCTTAACGTGGCCGGTCAACACAAGGCTGTTTCTCCGCTCGTGGTATGCCAGCCTCGCTTCCATCGGCTGTTCCGGCCCAAGCCGTTGGCTCCTACGCTGCTCCATTTCTCCCGATAAACACGACGATTCCGCTTTCCCATGAACACAACAACGACAAGAGCCCGTCTGACCCAGCCATGTACACGAGCCCCGGCCGCACACACGCCAGTAGTAGCGCTCGAGACCCCGCCAGATGTACGTGACGCGGGTCAGATTTATTTTCTTGCACCCTGCCGCTGTATGTACGTACATGCTACGGCACACCTCTACATCGACCAAGATGTACGCATATCGTCACGACTGAATGACAATGCTACGACGCTTCACCAGGTGGGTCCCGATCATTAGGCACTTCCTTGCGCGAAGATGTAGGTGGTGGGTCCCAGAGTCAAGGGGAGGAATAATTATTTTGCATGTTTTTTCGCAAACACGGTGGCCCGTCCGTGGGTCCCCGCCATCGTGGAGGAATAATTATTTTGCACGTAATAAGGAGGCACTTCCTTGCCGCGCCGTCAGGACCCAGCTTGTCGCCTCTCCACGTACAGTCCACGTCCGATGGAAACCGTTCCTTGACCACATTGACCATGCCGCACCGAGAGCACCAGGACGGTGGACGACGGCGAGGCCTAGGAAGGGACGACGCGGAGCCGGGGAAGACGCAGCAGTGGATGCCCACGCGTAGAGGAGTATGAGGGTTTACTGGTTCGCTGCGGTGTGAGGCTGCCGTCACCGCAGAATAACAGGGGCTGTGGGTGAGTGGAGGGATGGCCTAGCCAAAGGTGGGAGTAGGGGGCGTGAGGCTCCGCGATCACAGCCGGCCACGGAGGCAGGAGCACGAGGCACGACCGGTGCTGCTTTGGGCGGCCGGAGCAAGAAGACCAAAGGTTGAAGAAGCACTAAGGCCGTTGGATGGACATCGACGGCACCGAGCTAGAATCGCAGATATTGACTAAGTTGACAAAGCCTCCGCCCCGCCAACTTAGTAGGCCCACAAGTCAGCCTCCCATCAGATCGGGTCCCAGCCAGGTGGGGACTATTCATTTTTGTGCGAATAAGGAGGCACTTCTCACGCATGAAGATATAGCTGGTGGGTCCAAGCCGCCGGGCGGTAACGTTATTTTCGTGAAATACTTAGGCCCTTTCGTGGGTCCTGATGTCGTGGAGGAATCATTATTTTGCGGTAATAAGGAGGCATTTCTGCGGCGTCAGGACCCAGCTGTCGCCTCTCCACGACATACCCACTTCAGATGCATGTTTGTCGCTGACCACGCTGACCAGGCCGCCGAGAGCACCAGTGCGGTGGACGACAAGGAGGCCTACGAAGGAACGACACGGAGCTGTGGAAGACTCGCAGTTGTTTCCCACGCGGAGTGGAGTACCACTGCACGAGGGTTTATCGATTCTGCTCGCCGTCACGGAGAATAACAGCAGTGTGGGTGAGTAGAGGGATGGCTAGGCCAGCAATGGGAGTATGGTGGGGTCGGAGGCTCAAGGGCAGCACAGCCGCCGTGGGGGAGGAGGGAGCAGCAGTCCTACCGGGCGCTTGTTTGAGCGGCCGGAGCAGAAGAGCAGAGATTGAAGAAGACGACGGCCGTGGATGGACATCCAACAGCCAACGCTTCCAAGGCCAACCTTCTTTTTAGGAAATCCTCAAATCTGTGGAAAACATCATACAACCCATCTGCCATTATTTCTAATAATTTACAAACCATTTGCTAATTCTAAGGATTTTTGGAGCCCATATTCTTTTGTTAGCATTACAGCCCATATTGTGGCCACGGTTAAAAAATTATATGAAATTTTGCATATTTCAAAAGGGTCCGAACTGTTTTAATCCCAAATTTCGAGTCACATTCAAACTGATTTTAAAAATAAATGTAGATCAATCTAAAATCCAACAAATTGTCCATGCATAAAAATCAATGCAATTTAAAATCTCGAAATGAAAAAAGAAATTTGAAACTAATTGCCGGTTTGATGTGTTTTAAAATGTACAGCCCATTTCTTATTATCGACAAAGCCATTTTATCGCCAGCCAAATGAAGCTCTCTCGCCTTGATAGATTTGCAGCCCAACAGCTCCGATAAAGCGATTTACTTGGCAAATCACAAAAATCGGATGTGGCCGTGGACCCAGCTGTCAGCCTCACCACGCATAAAGATTTCTTCCGATGGAAGTCGGTCGTTGACCACATTGACCACGCCACCACCGAGAGCACCAAGGCGTGGACGACGGCGAGGCCTAGGAAGGGACGACGCGAGGCGGGAAGATGCGGCAAAGGATGCCCACGCAGAGAGGAGTACGAGGGTTCACCGTTCGGCCATGGCGCGTGAGGTCGCTGCCGCCATAGAATAACAAAGGTGTGGGTGAGTAGAGGGATCCCCGGCTAGCGGTGGAGTAGTAGGGGCGGTGAGGCCTCCCCGCATCATAGCCGCCACGGGTGGTGGGAGCACGCGCACGACCGTGCAGCTTTGGGCGGCCGGAGCAAGAAGACCAGAGGTTGAAGAAGCACTATGGCCGCTTGGATGGACATCGACGTCACCGGAGCTAGAATCGCTCATATTGACTAAGATGACAAAGCCCTCTCGTCCCCACAACTTAGTAGGCCCATTAAGTCAGCCACCCACCATGGTGGGTCCCAGCTAGCGTGGGGGTATTCGCTTTTGTAAAGGCTATAAGGAGGCACTTCTCATGCGCGCGAAGATATAGTGTGGGTCCGACCACACCGGGGGAACGCTTTTTTCTAGAAATACAGAAGCCCTTCCCGTGGATCCTAGCTGTCGTGGAGGAATCATTATTTTGCGCAGTAATAAGGAGGCATTTCATGCAGGCAGGTCAGGACCCAGCTGTCACCTTCCACGCACAGTCCACTTCCGATTGATGTCGCCATTGACCACGTTGACCAGGCCGCACCGAGAGCACCAGGGCGGTGGGCGACGGCGAGGCCTAGGAAGGGAACGACACGGAGCCAGGGAAGACTCGTCTGACGTCCCCGGAGAATAACAGCAGGTGTGGGTGATTAGAGGGATGGCTAGGCCAGTGATGGGAGTACGGTGGGGCGGTGAGGCCTGCACGACAGCATAGCCGGCCGTGGGAGGAGGGAGCAGGCAGTCCCGCCGGCGCTTGTTTGAGCGGCTGGAGCAGGAAAGCAGAGATTGAAGAAACACGACACCCATTGGATGGACATCCAACAGTCACTTCTCTCATGTGCATTAATTTCTAATAATGTACAGCCCATTTGCTAATTCTTAAGATGTTTTTAGGAGCCCATCTTCTTTTTGTTAGCGTTACACCCCATATTGTGGCCACGGTTAAAAAATATACGATTTTTTTGCATATTACGGTGCGGTCAACTATTTTTAGTCCCGAAATATCGATTCACATTCAAACTATTTTGAAATATAGTTTATACAAATATAAAATCGAAATAACTGTCCACGCATAAAAATCAATGGAATTTAAAATCTTGTAATGAAAAAAATTGAAACTAATTCCCAGTTTGATGTGTTTTAAAAATGTACAACCCATTTTTGGGCAAATCGAATGAAACTCTCCTTGTCTTGAAATATTTGCGTACAAGCAGGCTGATAAAGCAAGTAGGCCTCGCTTGGGTATTTCTTTAAAAAATATAACTGGCTAGCCATCTTCAGCAAGAAAAAACACAACTAGGCTCATGATGTGGTAATCATAAATAAAACTCGGCTAGACGGGCCACAACTCCCAAGACAGCCCCGCTGTTACCTCTCGATCCATTGCTAAAACTAGTATAAATAACTGGTTGGGGTTTGTTAGTTGTTACAATATTTCACTCTAAATTAAACGACTGCAAGCCATTTGCCTTGCTTCAAAGAAAATATGACACCACAAATGAGTTGAAAAGGGCAAGAACATCTAAGTCCAGCTTACAAACTGCATAAAAGCACGAGGGTTAATTGTTCATCATGTTTACAAAAACCCAGGTTGAAAAGGGCAACAACATCTAACTCCAACACTGTTTTGGCAGTCACACCAAATGGATCGGTCAGTCCATAGAATGAACATCCTAGGTCGTGAAATTTCATCGGATTATGACCACATTATGTTGTAAATAGAAGCCCGCACATCCGTAAGCTCTTTTGCCCACCTGAAACTCCTTTTTTGCTCTTCCACATACCCATCCACAAAACGATGTCATTGATAAACTTAAGGCTGATGGACAATAGTAACCTCGCATTCAGCAGGAAGAATGTGATAAATCTAGTGTTTGCATGGTTGGCTACATATTGTTCTAGCGTTATTGTCTTCAATCAAATCTCATGAGAAGTGAGAAAATCCCAATGCTTACGAATCCACCGATTGGTTATAACTTTCTTACCTCATCATGTTGCCTAAATAGACATGAAGATTGAAAACAGTTAAGGTCTAAAAAAAGAGTGTCGAAAGAGTAAGAGCTGAACGGTTAATTCTAGTACACTATATGCGGGCTTCTAATGTGTGTGAAATTATCACCTTTATATACAACTTCTCCAGACTTGGAAAGCATTGTAGCAAGCCAATAATCTTGTTCAAATAAAACTATTCATTTGGATATATAAGATCTTGACAGAATCCAGCACCATTGATTGGCCATCCATGGAGAAACTCCTCATTGAGCATAGAACATAATATTAGTACAAAATGTGTACTCCAAGATGACATATAACTTATGCGCAGAAATTTAAAATGCAGCTTATGGTTACAAGTGTAGATGATAATGTAAAGTACCTGAATAACTATGGAGCCAAACACCATATTGAAATGAGCACAGAGATCATGTATTACACCCAAGGTCTCTAGTTTAGGCGCAGAGAGGACGGTTATTTGCAACGGTGAATAACTAGAATCAATGATCAACCTTGAAGTGAAGGGCATCTTGATGATGAGCTGCCTTCACAAAACAAATTCCAATTTTACAAGGTTAGGCGACTTTATTTGGAGACAACTGATTCTAATCAGGAAAACAGCACCAAGCACCTGTAGGCAGGGAACCGGAGTGGATGATGCTGTAATGAGGCCTCGATATACGAACCTGCACAAGTGAAAGTTTCACGTAAATGGGAGTCAAGCTTTAGTACCAGATTGTCCGTAGGTCGCCCATCGCAAAGGTGGCGTGTGGAGGAGGAGGAAACCGCGAGATGGACATTGGTGCCGAGGGCAGTGTAGATGGCGCTCGTATCCGTAGGTGATTTCAGGGAATAGTAGAACTCAAGCAGCTGTAGTTCTGTGAATTGTGGGATTTCAGCCAAAGGCCCACCATGCAGGCATGGTATGCTTGCTCAGTAGCATGACGGGATGCAGAGGCTTTGAACGGAGCCCCGTGGGAGGAGATGATGGCTCGGGGATTTCAAAATCATTGAAGAGAGATAGCTGACGACAACGAGATTAAGGGCACGGTGCACCAAAGAGGGCGCCACCGAATTGAGAGGACTTAAAAGCGCAACAATCCTTGGTGGGAGAGCGAGTTGATCTCCCAAGGACGGCGTCTCGAGATCGCTGATGCAGTCCACCCGAGATTCTACGGGTTCCTAGGATCCGTGGGGCGGGTCGCCGCTTCCCCCGCCTCGGTGCGGGATCTACAACGGCATCGCCACAAGCGGAAGCCTCATCTTCTGGCGCTGGGTCACCACTCCATTTCCCTCGAGGGCATCGCGTCGCGCTCACAGATTTGAGCAGAGTAACGAATGACGAGCCTAGTTGTAGTGCGAGTGAAGAAGAAGGGGAGCTGGGTTTTTTCTGTACTAGTGAGGAAGAAGGGGAGCTGGGGTTTTCTGTAGGAGTGAGGTGAAGAATTTGGGGTACGAGTGGAGCGAGCTGACGTGAGGTGTGTGGGGGTGATGTAACGCCCTTGATGCGGCTATATCTCCCACGTGTCGAGGCACGACTTAGAGGCATAACCGCATTGAAAGCAATGTCGCAAGTGAGGTAATCTTCACACAACCCATGTAATAAATAAGGGAAAGAGATACATAGTTGGCTTACAATGCCACTTCACACAAGACATAAATAAACATCCATCATTCGAGTACACTCAAGGTCCGACTACGGAACCAAAATAAAGAAGATACCCCAAATGCTACACAGATCCTCGATCGTCCCAACCGGGCACCACTATCGATCATCAGAAAGACACGAGTAACGACCACGCCTCGTCGAACTCCCACTTGAGCTCGGCTGAGTCACCTGCACTGTTTTGAAGTATCTGTGAGTCACGGGACTCAGAATCTCACACCCGCGAGATCAAGACTATTTAAGCTTATAGGAAGGACAGAGTTGTAAAGTGGAGCTGCTGCGTTTAATTAGCATATATGGTGGCTACATCGCAAAAGAGAGCGAGAAGAGAAGCAAAGCACGGACGTGAAGCTAATAGCGATCAAGAAGTGATCCTGAACTACTTACGCCAAACATAACTCCAACACCGTGTTCACTTCCGGACTACCGATAAGAGACCATCACGGTTACACACGCCGTTGATGTGTATTTTATTTGAGGTCAACTTCGGTTTTCTACAACCGACATTAACAAATTCCCATCTGCCTCATAACCGGGCACGGCTTTCAAAGATATTACCCCGCAGGGGTGTCCCAACTTAGCCCATTATAAGCTCTCACGGTCAACGGGGATATTCTTCTACCGAAGACCCGATCAATCTCGAATCCCGGACTACAAGACATTTCGACAAAGAATAAACAAGACCAGCAAAGCCACCGATTGTGCCGACAAATCCCGATAGGAGCTGCACATATCTCGCTCTCGTGGCACATCCGGATGAGCAGTCCATACAACTAAAACCAGACCTCAAGTTGCCTTGAGGGGCACCGCACAGGTTTAGTTCGGCCAGCACTCAAGGAGCACCGTCCGGGGTTAAATAAAGATGACCTCGGCTCGCGAAACCCGGGAAGAAGGCTTAGGTGGCAAATGGTAAAACCAATGTTGGGCCTTGCTGGACGAGTCTTATTCAAAGCGAACTGTCAAGGGGGTCCCATAAATCACCCAACCGTAAGGAACGCTAAATCAAGGAACATAACACCGTATGACGGAAACTAGGTGGCAAGAGGAACAAACACTGTGCATAAGGCCGAGCCTTCCACCCTTTACCAAGTATATAGATGCATTAATTATAGCAGATATATATATTGTGATATCCCCAACAAGTAAACATATTCCAAAAGGAACAACATCTCCATGTTCCAACAAGGAACAAACTTCAGCTTCACCGCAACTAGCAACGCTTATAAGAGGGCTGAGCAAAGCGTAACATAGCCAATCAACGGTTTGCTAGGAAAAGGATGGTTAGGGCTGACATGGCAATATGGGTGGCATGATATAGCAAGTGGTAGGCATCGAAAGCATAGGCATAGCAAAAGAGCTAGCAACTAGCATAGCAAAGATAGAAGTGATTTCGAGGGTATGGTCATCTTGCTCGCAATGTTCTCGAGTTGTCGAAAGCTTGATCCTCGTAAGCGCTTCTCAACAGGTTCCTCGCTCACGCACTCGCCTCCCGCTCTACCCAAAGCAACAACACAAACAAAGGAACCACAATAAATCACGGTGCAATGCACAATCAACATGATGCAAAACATGACATGATATGCGGATGATATGCAATGCGACAAAAGGCCCGAAGGTAATGACGAACCAGGCATCAAATTGGAAACCAAGTATGCCACTGAAAGATGAGATGATTTCGTTGAAATCGATATAAAGATCACCGAATCGGATGCACGGTTTGAAATGACAAGCAAAACAAGAATGGCGCAAATCTGCCATTAACAGCATGATGCCACTTAGCAAGCAACAAGAAATTAAGCTACTGCACCCAAACGTATCAACGAAGTACATGGCAGTGATCTACACAAGATGCTCGACAAAAGATGAGCACTGAGCTACGGCTAGTTCACATCATAACAGGTTCAAACAAGCATGGCAAAAGTGCACAAAATATCAGGCCGACATGGCAAAACAGCATCAGGTTGCAATGTTCAGAGCAACAAAACTACATGCTACAGGAACTTAAAATAGCAAAACATGGCATGGCATGAATCTACTCAAAGCATAGAACAAAAGTCCCTTACTGACCATAAGCCAAAAAGGATCAGAAAATATAGTAACACCCATGTCAATATCGAAAGTTTCGCTAATAGATTCAGCAACATGGCATGTCAAAACTGATAACAAGTAGGCATGTTTACAAGCTCAATGCACTCACTACAGAGACTTATATGATAAACTAAGAATACATACATCAAGAAGACATGACATAGAAGACATACATGGCAAGAACAATAACATAGCATACATGGATCAACCACAACAACCTAGGCAAAATTGAATAACATGTAAACAATCTGCCAGGAAACATTTGATAGCAAAAGTAGAGCTCGATTGACTCAAGCTATGGCACTCCATAATTGCAAACAAAGGCATGGATGGATAAAGCAAGACATGCTTAACAAAAAATCCTTACTGAAGTATCTCAAAATATGCATAGATTTCTCGGTATCATCAAGTTAACATGGTATCAAAATATCAGCAAAACAGAGCTGAAAACAACAACATCAGGACACCTACTTTGCATGCTTGTGCTAGTCACCACATAGATCACAAAAATACATGGCATTTACCCCTGGAAATATGGCATGGCATATTACAAAACACATGTAGGACTCAAATTCATAGGATGCACACATCAATCATGGCAAAAATAACAAAAGTGCAAGTTCTGTTAAGAAACAGAAAATAACATCACATAGCCCTCTTCCAACAGCATTTCGGGCATCAAGATGAGCTCAAATGAAAATGATGCAATGAGATGAAATGAAGTACTCTTCGAGACGAACATTTTGACATATTATACGCGCAAAATGGATCTATAGATGCAAAGTTACACTACGGAGAAAATGCAACAAAATATCCATGAGATGAAAAAAACTTAGAAGAAAAATGAGGGGGAGAAAAGTCAACGGCTCGGTCCCGATCGGATCCGCCTGATCGGATCGGGCGACGGCGGCTCGAGTTTCGCCGGAGCCGGGCGAGGAGGAGGAAGGCGGCGGCCGGATGCGGGCGCGGGCGGGCGCGCCGGCCGGGCGCGGTGGCGCCGCGGCGGACGGCGGCGGGCGCGGGTGGCTGGAGCGGGCCGGGCGGCGGAGAGGCTGGCCGGGCGGCGGCGCGACGGCGTGGAGGCGGCGCGTCGGCGGCGGAGAGGCGGCGGGCGCGGGTCATGGGGTGCGGCGACGCCGGAGGGGCGCTGGGCCTCATGGCCGGGCGGGGGCGATTTAATCGGGACCGGCGCGCTGACGCGGCACGCCTGCCACGGCGGCGGCGGGTAGACGGTCCGCCCGACCGACACGCCCGCGGCGCGAAGGGGAATTTAGCTAGGTTAGTGGGGAATTGATCCGGATTTGGAGGGGTTTGCTTAAATAGGCATAGAGGAGCTAGGAGAGTCCAAATGAGGTGTAGTTTTCGCCACACGATCGTGATCGAACGACGGAGAGCATGGAAGTGACTTAGATGGGTTATTGGGCTGTTTTGGAGGGGTGTTGGGCTGCAACTTAAAAGAGGCCTTTATGAGAGAGCGGTTAACCGCTGAGTACCAAACGAGCTCCAAATGACCAAACTTGACCGTGGTCTACGGTGGTATACCAAGGCCACTAGACAAACCTCGGTCCATTTCGAGAAGGTTTAATACCCGCACACGGAAAAACGTAAAAGGGACCGGGCCGGGAAGATAGGAGTGCCGGATTGCAAAACGGACAACGGGAAAAATGCTCGAATCATGAGACTAACATGTATGCAAATGCGATGCATGATATACGCATCTGAATGCATATCTGCATCAGATTACAGAAACTCTCAAGAGGGCCGAGTCAGCTGGTGTCGAAGACGGCTTGATCGTACAGCGCTGGTCGCTGCGCCCGCTCTAAAAGGAGGCGATGCCCAGCTGTCATATGGCGAGGCCGGTTGCATGGCGGTGGGGCTGCACGGCAAACAAGTGGCGGACTGGGGGCATGGCGGCAGGAGCTGGCAATGGACAAAATGGGCTATAGTAACTGCTCAATTGAAAGTTTCCGATTCAGCAACATGGCATGTCAAAACTGATAACCATGTCCAAGGCTGAGGCGCTCGGTCAAGGGTCCAGTAAATCAGTTACTGATGGCATGGCCTGAATCATGAAATATGGCAGTTACTCCGGTGTTACAACACTCCACCACTACAAGAGGATCTCTTCGCCCCGATATTGTAACACCCCGAAGTAACTTTTTCCATATTTGTAACTCCAACTCTTGCCATTTTCGCATTGATATATGATATTCCGTCCGTGGTTGGGTTTTTTTGTCCATTCATTTTTATATGATTCACGTTGTCCATGTCATGCATTTTTATGATGTCATCATGTGCATCGATTTGCATACGTGTTCGCCTCATGATTCCGAGCATTTTTCCCGCTGTCCGCTTTTGCAATCCGCACTCCTATCTTCCCCGCGTCCTTTTACGCTTTTCCGCAGCGGTATTAAACCTTCTCGAAATGGACCAAGGTTTGTCTAGTGGCCTTGGTATACCACCAGAGACCACCGGTCAAGATTCGGTCATTTGAGCTCGCTTGGTACTCCAACGGTTAACCGCACTCTCGCAAAGGCCTCTTTTAAGTTGCAGCCCAACACCCTCCAAAACAGCCCAATAACCCATCTAAGTCACCCCATGCTCTCCGTCTGCTCGATCACGATCGTAGGGCGAAAACTACACCTCATTTGGACTCTCCTAGCTCCCTCTATGCCTATTTACAAACCCCCTCCAAATCATGATCATCCTTCCCGAGACCCTAAAACCGCCCTCACACTGGGCGGGACACGCCCGGCCGCCTCACGACATTTTCACGCCGCCGCCGCCTAATCCAAGGCTCTGCCACGTGGCCGCTCACCACATCACACCAAGCCCGCCTGCCTGCAGGGCTCCTCCCTGCCTGCCACACACACACACCGGCCACAAGGCCTCCAAGGGGCGCGCCATCGCCATCCGCTGCTCACCGCTGGCGCCGGCCAGCCTGGCTCTCCTCCGCCGCTGAGTCCGCTGCCCCTGGCCAGAGCTCGCCACTGCCGGGTCCGCACACGCCACCTCGCCTCGGCCTCGCCTCGGCCTCGGCTGCCGGCCTTGGCCGACGGCCGCCGCCCGCCGGGCGCCTGACCCCCGGCGAAGCCTCCACTGCCGCCAGATCCGACCGGGTCGGGCCTGATCCGCCTCGGCCGAGCGCCGCTGACCTCTCTCCTCCTTTTTTTTCCTAAGTCTTTTCATATTAGTGATTTTGTTGCATTTTCAACGTGCTATATCTTTGCATCTGAGATCCATTTTATGCCAGATAATATGTCAAAATGTTCGCCTCAAGAGTAGATCATTTCACCTCATTGCATCATTTTCATTTGAGCTCATCTTGATGCCCGAAATGCTGTTGGAAGAGTGCTATGTGATGTTAGTTTCTGATTTTTATCAGAACTTGCACTTTTGTTATTTTTGCCATGATTATTGTGTGCACCCTATGAATTTGAGTCCTACACGTGTTTTGAAATATGCCATGCCATCTTTCCAGGGGTGTATGCCATGTATTTTTGTGATCTATGTGGTGACTAGCACAAGCATGCAAAGTAGGTGTCCTGATGTTGCTGATTTCAGCCCTGTTTTAGCTGATTTTGATGCCATGTTAACTTGATGCTACCGAGAGATCTATGCATATTTTGAGATACTTCAGTAAGGATGTTTTGTAAAACATGTCTTGCTCTATCCATCCATGCCTTTGTTTGCAATTATGGAGTGCCATAGCTTGAGTCAATCGAGCTCTACTTTTGCTATCAAATGTTTCCTGGCAGATTGTTTACATGTTATTCAATTTTGCCAAGCTTGTTGTGGTTGATCCATTTATGCTATGTTATTGTTCTTGCCATGTATGTCTTCTATGTCATGTCTTCTTGATGTATGTATGCTTATTTATCATTTAAGACTCTGTAGTGAGTGCATTGAGCTTGTAAACATGCCTACTCGTTATCAGTTTTTGACATGCCATGTTGCTGAATCTGTTAACGAAACTTTCAATATTGACATGGGTGTTACTATATTTTCTAGTCCTTGTTGGCTTATGGTCAGTAAGGGACTTTTATTCTATGCTTTGAGTAGATTCATGCCATGCCTTGTTTTGCTATTTTAAGGTCCTGTAGCATGTAGTTTTGCTGCTCTGAACATTGCAAACTGATGCTGTTTTTGCCATGTCCAGCCTGATATTTTGTGCACTTTTGCCATGCTTGTTTGAACATGTTATGATGTGAACTAGCCGTAGCTCAGTGCTCATCTTTTGTCGAGCATCTTGTGTAGATCACTGCCATGTGCTTTGTTGATACGTTTGGGTGCAGTAGCTTAATTAATTGTTGCTTGCTAAGTGGCATCATGCTGTTAATGGCAGATTTGCGCCATTCTTGTTTTGCTTGTCATTTGCAAACCGTGCATCCGATTCCGTGATCTTTATATCGATTTCAACCGAAATCATCTCATCTTTCCAGTGGCATGCTTGGTTTGCCGTTGATGCCTGGTTCATCATTTACCTTCCGAGCGCATATACGCATTGCATATCGTGATCCCGCATATCATGTCATGTTTTGCATCATGTTGATTGTGCATTGCACCGTGATTTATTGTGGTTCCTTTGTTTGTGTTGTTGCTTTGGGTAGAGCCGGAGACGAGTACGTGAACGAGGAACCTGTTGAGAACGCTTACGAGGATCAAGCTTTCGACAACTCGAGAACATTGCGCAAGATGACCATACCTCGAAATCACTTCTATCTTTGCTATGCTAGTTGCTAGCTCTTTTGCTATTCCTATGCTGCGATGCCTACCACTTGCTATATCATGCCACCCATATTGCCATGTCAGCCCCTAACCATCCTTTTCCTAGCAAACCGCTGATTGGCTATGTTACCGCTTGCTCAGCCTCTTATAGCGCTAGTTGCAGAAGTGAAGTTTGTTCCTTGTTGAACATGGAGATGTTGTTCCTTTGGAACATGTTTACTTGTTGGATATCACAATATATATCTGCTATAATTTTAATGCATCTATATACTTTGTAAAGGGTGGAAGGCTCGGCCTTATGCCCGGTGTTTTGTTCCACTCTTGCCACCCTAGTTTCCGCCATAGCGTGTTATGTTCCTTGATTTCGCTGCTCTTACACGGTTGGGTGATTTATGGGACCCCTTGACAGTTCGCTTTGAATAAGACTTGTCCAAAGAAGGCCCAACATTGGTTTTACCATTTGCCACCTAAGCCTTTTCCCCGGTTTTCGCGAGCCCGAGGGTCATCTTTATTTTAACCTCCCGACCAGTGCTTCTTCGAAAGTGCTGGTCCAACCGAGCAGATCATGGGCCACCACGGGAAACTCGAGGCTTGGTTTTACTCGTAGCTTGACTTATCCGGATGTGCCTCGAGAACGAGATATGTGCAGCTCCTATCGGGATTTGTCGGCACAATCGGGCGGCTTTGCTGGTCTTGTTTTATTGCTGTCGAAATGTCTTGTAGTCCGGGATTCCGAGATTGATTGGGTCTTCCCGTAGAAGGAATATCCTTCGCTGACCGTGAGAGCTTATAATGGGCTGTTGGGACACCCCGCAGGTAATATCTTTCAAAGCCGTGCCCACGGTTATGAGGCAGATGGGAATTTGTTAATGTCCGTTGTAGAAAACCCAAAGTTGACCTCAATTAAAATACACAACAATCAAGGTGTAACCGTGATGGTCTCTTCTCGGCGGAGTCCGGAAGTGAACACGGTGTTGGAGTTATGTCCGACGAAGTAGTTCAGATCACTTGATCGCTACTAGCTTCACGACCGTGCTTTTGCTTCTCTTCTCGCCTCTTTATGCGATGTAGCCACCATATATGCTAGTCGCTGTCGCAGCTCCACTTTACTACTCTGTCCTTCCTATAAGCTTAAATAGTCTTGATCTCGGGTGTGAGATTGCCGAGTCCCCGTGACTCATGATACTTCCAAAACAGTTGCAGTGTTCCGATGAGGCCAAAGGCAGTGATTCAACCGAGCTCAAGTGGAGTTCGACGAGGAACGTGGTCGCATTATGTGTCTTTTCCCGATGATCGTGAGTGGTGCCCAGCTTGGGACGATTCGGGATCTGTAGCATTTGGGGTATCTTCTTTATTTTGGTTTCGTAGTCGGACCTTGAGTGTACTCAATGATGGATGTTTATTTATGTATTGTGTGAAGTGGCTATCGTAAGCCAACTATGTATCTCTTTCCTTATTTATTACATGGGTTGTGTGAAGATTACCTCACTTGCGACATTGCTTTCAATGCGGTTATGCTCTAAGTCGTGCCTCGACACATGGGAGATATAGCCGCATCGGGGCGCTATGTTGGTAATCGAGCCTTCCCCACTTAGGAGCCCCTACTTGATTGTTTGTCATGCGTTGTTGAGTCTAGAATGGAAAATGTTTTGAGTCTTAGGATTATATATATCGGAGAGTAGGATTCTTTTACTCCCTAGTCCCTTCGTCGCCTCGTGAGGTCTCCCGACGAGAGTTTTGACTCTTCTCCTCAAATTTCACTAAAAAATTTTAGGATCACGTGGTATCTTGGAATCGTTCCGATGGTTTTGTGACGAGAACATTGTTCTTGGTGCCTCCCGACATTTAGGGGTTGTGGCGTGTCCCGGGAGTTGAGCTCCGAGGTGTTGTCGCCACAATTTTATCGCTGCAGCTCGAATACCTGAGTTTTGCCGACATCGAAATCTCTTTTGTGCAGCTTGTTGGTGAGATAACCTCGATAGCCCAAAGATCGAGGCGAAAAGGGAGTATTGCCATGACTTGTATAACGGATGTTTTTCAAGGTCGAGGTACACGATTTCGAGGATTTCTTGGTTATGTGTTGACGGATGGATACAAATGATCTAGGTATTGTTAGTTTGGGTGATATATTTTGTGTCCCCGTATCCCCAACACCAGATTGCATAACCGTAAAGTTTAGGAGTTTATAGGTGGGAATTCTAGTAGCTTACAGTGATATTCTTTCCGGATGATGTATGATTTGAGATTGGGGTTCAACGCCTAGTGGTCCGCCCATTCACGGTCGATTTACAAAGGGTCGCGAGACGCCTTAAAGAATCCTTGGCTATGCTGATTCGGGACGCCTTGTTTGTCATTCGTGACGCCCGCTATACGTCAGGTCCGTGGTGGGCCCCACCACTAACACTTTGGGCGTAAATTCTATCATGTGTTTGTTCCGCTCATTCTAGAAGCCAATCTTTTGTTTCAGCCAGACATTCAATTTGTTTCTAGATGATGTTGTTTCCATATCTTTATCTAAGTGGCTTCTCACCTTAATGGACGGTGATGATTAACTTTGAATTCATTCGCTCATTCTTGTTCAATGTTTATTGTGAAGACTATATGTTGCAATTTCTATCCGCTGATTCTACTTATCTTTGTCTATCAAAGGACTAACGGATGTCACCTCTTCAGATGGCTCCGCCAACGCCCTCAATCCGGATCGCAATGATGGGGATCACCGAACCTCCACCTCCACCTCCACCTCCGCCTCCAGAGGCCCGGCAAGCTATCATGGCAGCCACCAATGCCAATGCTCGATGATTTTGCAGCTCTTGCAAGAACATACTCAGGGCAAGGCAATCAAGGCAATCAAGGTCAAGGCAACAATCAGCCAGACTTTGCTACTCTCACCGGCCTCACTAATCAGCCAAGTCTTTCAGCTTCGTCGAGGCCACGACGCCGACGATTGGTTAGTGGACATCTGCAAGCACTTTGATTGTAGCAATGTCGCACTCGAGGACTTTGTCAAGTTTGCATCGCTTCAACTCAAGGATCAAGCTGCCGAGTGGTACCAGAATACAAAGATTCCAGAGGAGGTCGGTCATTACCGATGAGTTCCGCCGTGATTTCGTAGACATTCCAAAAGTGTTGTTGAGAGCAAGCGTGAGGAGTTCCGCAATCTCAAGCAGGGCAACATGTCTATCTATCAATACAATATCCAATTCCGTGCTCGCTTGCTTTGCTAAGCAAGACGCACTCGATGAAAAGAGTATGATCTATCAATTCAGAGGTGGTCTCGAGAGAAGATCTGCAATTAGCTCTTGTGCTTTTTGAGCCGATAAGTATGATGATTTCTACAACATGGCTCAAACAAGAAGCTGCCCAGCTCAAATGTGAGGCTTCTAAGAAGAGAATCGTGGATGCAGTTCAGCTTTTCTTCTTCCTCTCAAGTGGCAGCTAAGCAGCAAGTTTTACCTCCTCCTCCTCCGCTCCGCCACTTTTATCGCCAGAAGAACTCAGTGGCCGTGGATCTTCCCACCCACCCAACCCAAGCTATCGTAACAAGTCTAATTTCAAGCTCCAAGGTCAAGTGCTCCTTACCACCGTCCGCTTCTCGAGGTAACTTGCAACAAATGTCGCAGAAGGCCACTATGCTAACAAGTGCTTCAACCAGAGGCGCCTTCCGCCTCCTCCCCCCGTGAAATCTTCCAAAGAATGCAAAGGTCAAGCATAATCCAAAGCATGCCAAAGTCAATATGATGAATGCAGCTCAAGCAGAGGAATCTTCCGATGTGATAATGGGTAATCTCTCGCTAATGATATTCCCGCAAAAGTCTTATTTGATACCGTGCATCGATTGTTTCATGTCAAGACCGCTTGCCAAGCATGAATTCACTTCTTCTCATTTGGGTAGACCCATGGATGTCATTTCTCCGTAAACGGTTGAGCTCCAGCTTGGTGGTTCCGGATGTTTCTATCAAGATGGGCGATTATAGGTTTCGCTAAACCAATTGTTCTTGGTGACTCGGATATTGATGTTATTCTCGAATGGATCGGCTTTATCAAGACAAAGCTCAGCTTGATTGTGCTGCCAGGAAATTCAATTGACTCACTCTTCTAATGATGTGATCATCTATGCCGCCGTGATGAAACCATTCGTTGTTTTCTCTCAATGAGAAGGGTGAACTGAATGCTATCTCTCGATTCCAGCTTGTTTGTGAGTACCAAGATGTCTTTCCGTAAGAGCTTCCGGTATGCCTCCTCATCGCCGCTTGAGTTCGTATCGATCTTGAGCCCGCATCAACCCGCTTGTAAGCGCCCATACAAGCTTGGACCTGATGAGCTGAAGGAATTGAAGAAGCAGCTCGATGAACAAGAGCGCCCGGGTTTGATCGCACTCGAAGTTCATCTCCTTGGGGTTGTGGTGTTCTTTTGTCCGAAGAAGGATGGCACGGACCGACTTTTGCGCCGACATCGCCCATTGAATAAGAAGACAATCAAGAACAAGTATCCACTTCCCAACATCAATGAGCTTTTCGAGCAACTCAAAGGCGCCAAGTTGTTCTCCAAGCTTGACCTTCAGATGGGGTATCATCGATTCGATTCGTGAACAAGATATTCCCAAGACAAAGATTCGTAACAAGTTTTGGTTCTTATGAATATACCGTCATGTCTTTCGCCTTGTCAATGCTCCTCCAACATTCTCTCGGATGATGAACTTCATATTCAACCCCTACACCAATGAATTCGCCTTGGTCTATCTTGATGATATTTTGGTCTTCCAAGAATAAGAAGGATCATGCCAAACATTTGCGATTGGTGCTAGACAAGCTCGTAGAGTATCAATTCTATGCTAAGTTCTCCAAATGTGAATTCTGGCTTGATGAAGTGCTTTATCTTGGTCATATCATCTCCGCCAAGGGTATCGCAGTTAATCCCGAGAAGGTGTCCGCATTGTGAATTGGGAACCTCCTCGTATCGTCAAGCAGCTCCGCAGTTTTCTTGGTCTTGCAAGCTATTGTCAAGATTCGCTGAGAACTTCTCCAAGATTGCAAAGCCTCTTTCCAACCTCCTCCGTAAGCATGTGAAGTATGTCCGGTCTCCCGAATGTGACGTTGCTTTCAATACTCTCAAAGAGAAACTCGTCACAGCTCCCCGCCTTGACTCCTCCCGATGAATCCAAGCCATTTGAAGTTTTCTGTGATTCTTCTTCAAGGTCTCGGTGCTGTGTTAATGCAAGAGAAGAGAGTTGTGGCTTATACCTCGCCAGTTGAAGCTCAACGAGAAGAACTACCCCACTCACGATCTTGAGTTGGCGGCAGTTGTCCATGCATTGATTACATGGAGACATCTCTTGTTGGGAAGGAAAGTGACATTTTCACCGATCACAAGAGTCTCAAGTACATCTTCACTCAACCCAACCTCAACCTCAGTGCACTCAATGGGTCGAAATGATTCAAGAGTACAACCCAAGTATTGAATATACTCCGGCAAGGCCAATGTCATTGCAGATGCTTTGAGCAGAAAGCTTATCGCAATAGCCTAATCCTCAAGCCCTTTCACCGGATCTCGTGAAGCTTCCGCAAGCTGAATCTTCGTTGTTCCTCATGGCTTTCTTGCCAACCTCATAGTATCTCCTACTTTGGAAGATCAGATTCGTGAGGCTCAACTTCGGATACCATGGTGAAAAGGTGAAACGTGGTATCGATAAGGGCATTTCCAAGTACAAGTGCTTCCACGTTGATGACAAAGACACTTTTCTTCGAGGACCGGATTGTGGTTCCTAAGGGTGATCTGAGAAAAGTCATTATGAACGAGGCTCACAATTCGCTTCTATCCATTCATCCCGAAGTACGAAGATGTACCATGACCTCAAGCAACATATTGGTGGACTCGAATGAAGCAGAAATTGCTCAATTCGTGAATGAATGTGATGTCCGCAGAAGAGTGAAAGGTAACACCAAAGACCAGCTGGTCTCCTCCAACCTCTTGCTATTCCGAATGGAAGTTTGATCATATTGAAATGGACTTCGGACTGGCTTTCCAAAGTCCAAGCGTGGAAATGATGCTATCTTGTTGTCATTGACAAGCTTACTAAAGTGGCTCATTTTCTTCCTATCAAAGAATCAATCACAGCAGCTCAGCCATGGCGAGCTATACACCTCCGTGATTGTCTCCTTGCACGGCATTCCACAAGTGATCTCTTCTGCACGTGGCAGCATCTTTACCTCCAAGTTTTGGGATTCTTTTCAAGGCCATGGGCACCAACATTCGCTTTCAGCACAGCTTCCATCCTCAAACAAGTGGCCAAGTCGAGCGAGTAAATCAAATCCTTGAAGATATGCTCAGGCTTGTGTCATTTCCTTCGTATGAAGTGGAAGATTGTCTTCCATATGCCGAAGTTCTCTTACAACAACAGCTTCCAAGCTTAGTTCGGCAAGGCCCCATTCGAAATTTCTATGGCGTAAAGTGCCGCATCTCTCAATTGGTCTCGAGACAGTGAACGCTAACTTCTTGGCAATGACTTGATCACGTATGTAAGAAATGTGCCAAGTCATTCGTGAGAATTCAAAGCCGCAATCGCGCCGTAAGAGCTATTATGATGATAAGCACCGTGATGTGGCTTTTGAAATCGGAGACCATGTCTACCTCCGCCTCTCCAATGAAAGGCACTCGCCGCCGGTATCAAAGGGAAGCTTGCCCCAGATACGTGGGTCCTTTCAAGATCATTGGCAAAAGAGGCGATCTCGCCTATCAACTTGAGCTTCCATCCAACTTTGCAAACGCACGATGTGTTTCACGTGTCACAGCTTCGCAAGTGCTTCAAGACTCCTGAACGCACTATCAACTTCTAAGAGATTGACCTTCAAGAAGATCTCTTATCATGAGCACCCTGCTATTCTTGAAGAAACCGAGCGCAAGACTCGCAACAAGTCAATCAAATTCCTGAAAGTGAAGTGGTCACACCATTCGACCGAGAAGCTACTTGGGAGCGAGGATCACCTCCGCTCCGAATATCCGAGTTCTTTCAGTCCTAGATCTCGGACGAGATCCTCTTGTAGTGGTGGAGGTTGTAACACCCGAAGTAACTTTCCATATTTGTAACTCCAACTCTTGCCATTTTCGCATTGATATATGATATTCCTCCGTGGTTGGGTTTTTCTTCTTTTGCATTTTGTCCATGTCATGCATTTTTATTATGTCATCATGTGCATCGATTTGCATACATGTTCGCCTCATGATTCCGGCATTTTTCCCGTTGTCCGCTTTTGCAATCCGCACTCCTATCTTCCCCGGCGTCCTTTTATGTTTTTCCGCAGCGGGTATTAAACATTCTCGAAATGGACCGAGGTTTGTCTAGTGGCCTTGGTATACCACCCAGAGACCACCGGTCAAGTTTCGGTCATTTGAGCTCGCTTTGGTACTCCAACGGTTAACCGTGACTCTCGCAAAGTCCTCTTTGTTGCAGCCCAACACCCTCCAAAACAGCCCAATAACCCATCTAAGTCACTCCCATGCTCTCCGTCGCTCGATCACGATCGTGGGCGAAAACTACACCTCATTTGACTCTCCTAGCTCCTCTATGCCTATTTAAGCAAACCCTCCAAACCGGATCATCCTTCCCCGAAACCCTAAAACCTCACACCACTGACACGTCCGCCGCCACGGACATTTCACGCCTACGCCTAATCCAATCCACATCTGGACACGTGGGTTCGCTGCCACACACTCACCAAGGCCCGCCTGGGGTCCTGGGGCCCTCCCCCTGCCTGCCTGGGCCACATGCACTCACGGCCGGGCCACCAGCCTCCTCCTCCTCCGCCTCGCTGAGTCCGCTGCCCCGGCCACACCGGCCCCGCCACACTCACCTCGGCCTCTCCCTCGCCTCGCCTCCTCGCCGGCCGGGCCTGCCTGCCCGCCCGCCTCTGCCGGGCGCCCGACCCCGGGCGAGCTCCTCCACTGCCGCCAGATCCGATCGGGTCGGCCCCGATCCGCCTCGGCCGAGCGCCTGACCTCTCTCCTCCTAAGTCTTTTCATATTAGTGATTTTTGTTGCATTTTCAACGTGCTATATCTTTGCATCTCAGAGATCCATTTTATGCAGATAATATGTCAAAATGTTCGCCTCAAGAGTAGATCATTTCATCTCATTGCATCATTTTCATTTGAGCTCATCTTGATGCCCGAAATGCTGTTGAAGAGTGCTATGTGATGTTAGTTTCTGATTTTATATCAACTTGCACTTTTGTTATTTTTGCCATGATTATTGTGTGCACCCTATGAATTTGAGTCCTACATGTGTTTTGAAATATGCCATGCCATCTTTCCAGGGGTGTATGCCATGTATTTTTGTGATCTATGTGGTGACTAGAACAAGCATGCAAAGTAGGTGTCCTGATGTTGCTGATTTCAGCCCTGTTTTAGCTGATTTTGATGCCATGTTAACTTGATGCTACCGAGAGATCTATGCATATTTTGAGATACTTTAGTAAGGATGTTTTGTAAAACATGTCTTGCTCTATCCATCCATGCCTTTGTTTGCAATTATGGAGTGCCATAGCTTGAGTCAATCGAGCTCTACTTTTGCTATCAAATGTTTCCGGCAGATTGTTTACATGTTATTCAATTTTGCCAAGCTTGTTGTGGTTGATCCATTTATGCTATGTTATTGTTCTTGCCATGTATGTCTTCTATGTCATGTCTTCTTGATGTATGTATGCTTATTTATCATTTAAGACTCTGTAGTGAGTGCATTGAGCTTGTAAACATGCCTACTCGTTATCAGTTTTTGACATGCCATGTTGCTGAATCTGTTAACTAAACTTTCAATATTGACATGGGTGTTACTATATTTTCTAGTCCTTTTGGCTTATGGTCAGTAAGGGACTTTTATTCTATGCTTTGAGTAGATTCATGCCATGCCTTGTTTTGCTATTTTAAGGTCCTGTAGCATGTAGTTTTGCTGCTCTCAACATTGCAAACTGATGCTGTTTTTGCCATGTCCAGCCTGATATTTTGTGCACTTTTGCCATGCTTGTTTGAACATGTTATGATGTGAACTAGCCGTAGCTCAGTGCTCATCTTTGTCGAGCATCTTGTGTAGATCACTGCCATGTGCTTTGTTGATACGTTTGGGTGCAGTAGCTTAATTAATTGTTGCTTGCTAAGTGGCATCATGCTGTTAATGGCAGATTTGCGCCATTCTTGTTTTGCTTGTCATTTGCAAACCGTGCATCCGATTCCGTGATCTTTATATCGATTTCAACCGAAATCATCTCATCTTTCCAGTGGCATGCTTGGTTTGCTGTTGATGCCTGGTTCATCATTTACCTTCCGGAGCGCATATACGCATTGCATATCGTGATCCCGCATATCATGTCATGTTTTGCATCATGTTGATTGTGCATTGCACCGTGATTTATTGTGGTTCCTTTGTTTGTGTTGTTGCTTTGGGTAGAGTCGAGACGAGTACGTGAACGAGGAACCTGTTGAGAACGCCACGAGGATCAAGCTTTCGACAACTCGAGAACATTGCGCAAGATGACCATACCTCAAATCACTTCTATCTTTGCTATGCTAGTTGCTCGCTTTTGCTATGCCTATGCTGCATGCCTACCACTTGCTATATCATGCCACCCATATTGCCATGTCAGCCCCTAACCATCCTTTTCCTAGCAAACCGCTGATTGGCTATGTTACCGCTTTGCTCAGCCTCTTATAGCGCTGTTAGTTGCAGTGAAGCTCAAGTTTGTTCCTTGTTGAACATGGAGATGTTGTTCCTTTTGGAACATGTTTACTTGTTGGGGATATCACAATATATATATCTGCTATAATTAATGCATCTATATACTTGGTAAAGGGTGGAAGGCTCGCCTTATGCCCGGTGTTTTGTTCCACTCTTGCCACCCTAGTTTCCGCCATACCGTGTTATGTTCCTTGATTTCGCTCTTACACGGTTGGGTGATTTATGGACCCCTTGACAGTTCGCTTGGAATAAGACTCGCCCAAAGAAGGCCCAACATTGGTTTTACCATTTGCCACCTAAGCCTTTTTCCCCGGTTTTCGCGAGCCCGAGGGTCATCTTTATTTTAACCCCCCGACCAGTGCTCCTTCGAAAGTGCTGGCCCGAACCGAGAGACTGCGGGCCACCACGGGAAACTCGAGGCTTGGTTTTACTCAGAGCTTGACTTATCCGGATGTGCCCTCGAGAACGAGATATGTGCAGCTCCTATCGGGATTTGTCGGCACAATCGGGCGGCTTTGCTGGTCTTGTTTTATTGCTGTCGAAATGTCTTGTAGTCCGGGATTCCGAGATTGATCGGTCTTCCCGTAGAAGGAATATCCTTCGCTGACCGTGAGAGCTTATAATGGGCTTGTTGGGACACCCCCGCAGGTAATATCTTTCAAAGCCGTGCTCGCGGGTTATGAGGCGATGGGAATTTGTTAATGTCCGTTGTAGAAAACCCAAAGTTGACCTCAATTAAAATACACAACAACCGCTGTGTAACTGTGATGGTCTCTTCTCGGCGGAGTCCGGAAGTGAACACGGTGTTGGAGTTATGTCCGACGAAGTAGTTCAGATCACTTCTTGATCGCTACTAGCTTCACGACTGCGCTTTTGCTCCTCTTCTCGCCTCTTTTATGATGTAGCCACCATATATGCTAGTCGCTTGCTGCAGCTCCACTTTACTACTCTGTCCTTCCTATAAGCTTAAATAGTCTTGATCTCGCTGGTGTGAGATTGCCGAGTCCCCGTGACTCATGATACTTCCAAAACAGTTGCAGTGTTCCGATGAGGCCAGGCAGGTGATTCAACCGAGCTCAAGTGGAGTTCGACGAGGAACGTGGTCGTTATTATGTGTCTTTTCCTCGATGATCAGTAGTGGTGCCTCAGCTGGGACGATTCGGGATCTGTGTAGCATTTGGGGTATCTTCTTTATTTTGGTTCCGTAGTCGGACCTTGAGTGTACTCAATGATGGATGTTTATTTATGTATTGTGTGAAGTGGCAATCGTAAGCCAACTATGTATCTCTTTCCTTATTTATTACATGGGTTGTGTGAAGATTACCTCACTTGCGACATTGCTTTCAATGCGGTTATGTTTCTAAGTCGCGGCCTCGACACGGGAGATATAGCCGATCGGGGCGCATAGATCTAGGACCGAAAGAACTCGATATTCAGAACGGAGGTGATCCTCGCGCCCCTGTAGCTTCTCGTTGGAATGGTGTGACCACTTGACTTTCAGTGAATTTGATTGACTTGTTGCAGTCTTGCGCCGGTTTCTTCAAGAATAGCAACGGGTGCTCATGATAAGAGAGATCTTCTTGAAGGTCAATTTCTTCAGTAGTTGATAGTGCGCTCAGGGTCTTGAAGCACTTATGGGTTGTGACACGTGAAACACATCGCACGCTTGCAAAGTTGGATGGAAGCTCGTTGATAGGCTTAGATCGCTTTTTCCCAATGATCTTGAAAGGACCCACGATCTAGGGGCAAGCTTCCTTTGATACCGGGTTTGACGAGTGCCTTTCATTGAGAGACGCGGAGGTAGACATGGTCTCCGATTTCAAAAGCCACATCACGGTGCTTATCATCATAATAGTTTTCCGCGCGATTATGCTGCTTTGAGATTCTCACTAATGACTTTGCACATTTCTTCGCTTCGGATCAATTCATTGCCAAGAAGTTGGCGCTCACCTGTCTCGCACTAATTGAGAGGAGTACGCACTTTCTGCCATAGAGAATTTCGAATGGGGCCTTGCCCAACTCGCTTGGAAGCTGTTGTTGTAAGAGAACTCGCATATGGAAGACAATCTTCCCACTTCATACCGAAGAAATGACATAAGCCCCGAGCATATCTTCAAGGATTTGATTAACTCGCCGACTTGGCCACTTGTTTGAGGATGGAAAGCTGTGTGAAACGAATGTTGGTGCCCATGGCCTTCAAAAAGAATCCCAAAACTTGAGGTAAAGAAGCTGCCACGGTCCAAGAGATCACTTGTGGAATGCCGCAAGGAGACAATCCTCGAGGTGTATAGCTCGCTAACCGAGCTGCTGTGATGGATTCTTTGATAGGAAGAAAATGAGCCACTTTAGTAAGCTTGTCAATGACAACGAAGATAGCATCATTTCCACGCTTGGACTTTGGAAACCAGTCACGTAAGTCCATTTCCATATGATCAAACTTCCACTGAAATAGCAAGGTTGAAGGAGACCAACTGGTCTTTGGTGTTCTCGCTTTCACTCTTCTCGCAGACATCACACTCATTCACGAATTGAGCAATTTCGCTCATTCGAGTCCACCAATATGACTGCTTGAGGTCATGGTACATCTTCGCATTTCCGTGATGAATGGATAGAAGCAAATTGTGAGCCTCGCTCATAATGACTTTTCTCAGATCACCCTTAGGAACCACAATCCGTCCTCAAAGAAAAGAGTATCTTTGTCATCAATGTGGAAGCACTTGTACTTGAAATGCCCTTGTCGATACCACGCTTCACCTTTTTCACCATGGTATCCAGAAGTTGAGCCTCACGAATATCATCCGAGCATTGCCATTGGTGGCTGCCATGATAGTTGCCAGCCTCCGGAGGCGGAGGTGGAGGTGGAGGGTCTGACCGATCCCCATCGCTATGATCCGGATTCGACGCTACATGGAGCCATCCCGAGAGGGTGACATCCGTTAGTCCTTTGATAGACAAATAGATAAGTAAAATCAACGGATAGAAATTGCAACATATAGTCTTCACAATAAACATTCAACAAGAATGAACGAATGAATTCCAAAAGTTAATCATCACACGCCCATTAAGGTGAGAAGCCACTTAGATAAAGATATGGAAACAACATCTGTCTTAGAAACAAATCAATATCACAACTGAAAAGAAAAGATTGGCTTCTAAAATGAGCCGAACAAACACATGATAGAGATTTCGCCAAAGTGTTCGTGGTGGGGCCCACACGACACGGCGATAGCGGACGTCACGAATGACAAACAAGACGCCCCTAATCAGCATAGCCAAGGATTCTTTAAGACGCCTCGCGACCATCAGAATCGACTCGTGAATGGGCGGACCACTAGACGTTGAACCCCAATCTCAAATCATACATCCGTCGGAAAGAAACTCGTAAGCTACTAGAATTCCCACCTATAAACTCCCGACACTTTCTCGTTATGCAACTGTGTTGGGGATACAGGGACACAAAATATATCACCCAAACTAACAATACCTAGATCCAAACTGTATCCATCCACAACACATAACCAAGAAATCCTCGGAAATCGTGGTACCGACCTTCAAAAACATCCGTTATACAAGTCATGGCAATACTCAAGACTCGCCAAGATCGGGCTATCGGGTTATCTCACCAACAACTGCACAAAAGAGATTTCATGTCGGTAAAACTCGTATTCCAGAATCTGCAACGATAAAATTGTGACGACAACACCTCTGAGCTCAACTCCCCGACACCGCCACAACCCCTAAATGTCGAGGCACCAAGAACAATGTTCTCGCCACAAAACCATCGAACGATCCCAAGATACCCACGTGATCCTAAAAAATTTTAGTGAAATTTGAGGAGAGGAGAGTCAAAACTCTACGCCAGATACCTCACCAGAGCGATTTAAGGACCGGGAGTAAAAAGAATCCTACTCCGATATATATAATCCTAAGACTCAAAACATTTTCCATTCTAGACTCAACAACGCCAGCAAACAATCAAGTAGGGGGCTCCTAAGTCGGGGAAGGCTCTGATTACCAACTTGTAATGCCCTCGATGCGGCTATATCTCCCACGTGTCGAGGCACGACTTAGAGGCATAACCGCATTGAAAGCAATGTCGCAAGTGAGGTAATCTTCACACAACCCATGTAATAAATAAGGGAAAGAGATACATAGTTGGCTTACAGTCGCCACTTCACACAGTACATAAATAAACATCCATCATTCAGAGTACACTCAAGGTCCGACTACGGAACCAAAATAAAGAAGATACCCCAAATGCTACACAGATCCCTCGATCGTCCCAATCGGGCACCACTATCGATCATCGTGAAAGACACGAGTAACGACCACGCTCCTCGTCGAACTCCCACTTGAGCTCGGCTGAGTCACCGCACTGTTTTGAAGTATCCGTGAGTCACGGGACTCAAAGAATCTCACACCCGCGAGATCAAGACTATTTAAGCTTATAGGAAGGACAGAGTTGTAAAGTGGAGCTGCTGCAAGCGACTAGCATATATGGTGGCTACATCGCAAAAGAGAGCGAGAAGAGAAGCAAAGCACGGACGTGAAGCTAATAGCGATCAAGAAGTGATCCTCAACTACTTACGCCAAACATAACTCCAACATCAGTGTTCACTTCCCGGACCACGAGAAGAGACCATCACGGTTACACACGCGTTGATGTGTATTTTATTTGAGGTCAACTTCGGTTTTCTACAACCGACATTAACAAATTCCCATCTGCCTCATAAATCATGGCACGGCCAAAGATATTACCGCAGGGTGTCCCAACTTAGCCCATTATAAGCTCTCACGGTCAACGAAGGATATTCTTCTACCGAAGACCCGATCAATCTCGAATCCCGACTACAAGACATTTCGACAAAGAATAAAACAAGACCAGCAAAGCCACCTGACAGCCGACAATCCCGATAGGAGCTGCACATATCTCGCTCGTGGCACATCCGGATGAGCAGTCCATACAACTAAAACCAGACCTCAAGTTGCCTTGAGGGGCGCTGCATGTGGTTTAGTTCGGGCCAGCACTCAAGGAGCACCGTCCGGGGTTAAATAAAGATGACCCGGCTCGCGAAAACCCGGGAAGAAGGCTTAGGTGGCAAATGGTAAAACCAATGTTGGGCCTTGCTGGACGAGTCTTATTCAAAGCGAACTGTCATGGGGGTCCCATAAATCACCCAACCGTAAGGAACGCTAAATCAAGGAACATAACACCGTATGACGGAAACTAGGTGGCAAGAGGAACGAAACACTGCATAAGGCCGAGCCTTCCACCCTTTACCAAGTATATAGATGCATTAATTATAGCAGATATATATATTGTGATATCCCCAACAAGTAAACATGTTCCAAAAAGGAACAACATCTCCATGTTCCAACAAGGAACAAACTTCAGCTTCACCGCAACTAGCAACGCTTATAAGAGGGGCTGAGCAAAGCGGTAACATAGCCAATCAACGGTTTGCTAGGAAAAGGATGGTTAGGGCTGACATGGCAATATGGGTGGCATGATATAGCAAGTGGTAGGCATCGAGCATAGGCATAGCAAAAGAGCGAGCAACTAGCATAGCAAAGATAGAAGTGATTTCGAGGGTATGGTCATCTTGCTCGCAATGTTCTCGAGTTGTCGAAAGCTTGATCCTCGTAGCTGCTTCTCAACAGGTTCCTCGCTCACGCACTCGCCTCCGGCTCTACCCAAAGCAACAACACAAAAAAGGAACCACAATAAATCACGGTGCAATGCACAATCAACATGATGCAAAACATGACATGATATGCGGATGTGATATGCAATGCGACAAAGGCCCGAAGGTAAATGATGAACCAGGCATCAACTTGGCAAACCAAGTATGCCACTGAAAGATGAGATGATTTCGTTGAAATCGATATAAAGATCACCGAATCGGATGCACGGTTTGAAATGACAAGCAAAACAAGAATGGCGCAAATCTGCCATTAACAGCATGATGCCACTTAGCAAGCAACAAGAAATTGCTACTGCACCCAAACGTATCAACGAAGTACATGGCAGTGATCTACACAAGATGCTCGACAAAAGATGAGCACTGAGCTACGGCTAGTTCACATCATAACAGGTTCAAACAAGCATGGCAAAAGTGCACAAAATATCAGGCTGGACATGGCAAAACAGCATCAGGTTGCAATGTTCAGAGCAACAAAACTACAAGCTACAGGAACTTAAAATAGCAAAACATGGCATGGCATGAATCTAATCAAAGCATAGAACAAAAGTCCCTTACTGACCATAAGCCAAAAAGGATCAGAAAATATAGTAACACCCATGTCAATATCGAAAGTTTCGTTAACAGATTCAGCAACATGGCATGTCAAAACTGATAACAAGTAGGCATGTTTA
>JAHIAM010004075.1:0-70089 GCA_021605205.1 Aegilops longissima | reverse complement strand
TCGAAGCAACAACTTGCCAAACATCACGATAGTTCGGATACCAAGGACAGCAATGGCGGTCGCGTTGCAGCAAGAACAAGCGCCGCGTGCGGCGATAACCACTGAAGAACGGCCGTCAATGCGGATTCGAGCTCTAAACCGGTCGTGGAAGAAGCCATTCAAAAAGAAATACCCGGGCCGTCCAACTTGGACCGAATACTCGATCGCTTGTGCGGATACATGGCACTTGGCTCAACCAATCACACCAGCGAGGATTGTTGGGTGTTCAAACAAGCGAGCAAGTTAAGTGCGAATTCAATGACAAGGGCTGCATAGCGATGGCGAGGAAGAGCCCGACGCCGAACAATAGAGGCGAAGGTTTTCCTACACAAGTGCGAGCGGTGAACATGATATCGCAACCCACATACCCAAAAGGGAGGCGAGCGTGCACTAAAGGGGCGTATATGCGATGGAGCGAGTCGCCCGAGTTCAACCCATGGTCTTCTGCGATCACCTTCGATCGAGGACCACCCACTAGCATCCGTCCGGCGGCCGCGCATTGGTTCTTGACCCAATTATCGGCGGATTTCACCTCACGAGTCGATGGGCGGCGGTAGCAACTGAACCTGCTTTATCGAGGATCTGTCGCATAAAATGGGCATAGACCCCTCAAGGTTAAACCTACAAAGATGACCTTTAAAGCGTCATACGGGTGTAGAGGCGGTTATGCGGGCTCGATTACACTCGAAGTGGTCTTGGATCCCGGATAACTTCCGGCGAAGAGTTAATCTTGACATCATCCCATTCATGGCGGCTATCATGCCTTTGCTGACGAACCGCATTGCAAAGTTCAATGCGGTGCCGCTCTCGCATACCTCAAGCTCAAGATGCGGGCCCTCGAGGAGTAATCACGGTCAATGGAAACACCGAGCGCTCTCTCGAGCGGAGGAGCACCACAGCGGACCCTCGCGGCGGAGGTACAAAGCAGCCTCTCACAACAATTCTCGAGTCCGGCCACTAAGCGTCCGGACCTTTATCAAGCGCGCCGGAGTAACCTACAACAAGACCGCCTCGCCTGATTCAAGCAGCGTAGCAATCCGGCCCCACCCCGCCCTCGCGAAATTGCGAAGCTAGTATTACAGCGTACATAATTCGCTCTGGAGATACCATGGGCATATGGGGAGGGCAAGACCACACGCCAAGAATGAGGCTCGACCGCCACGGGGCTCCGATTGTGTCATTCTTTTTCTTTTTTCTTTTTCTTCCTTTTTCTTACTTCGGGACTCCGTCTTTGAAAGTCTGTCGGCACTGAATCGCCCGAACTCACGATGCAACAGCCCGGGGAAGCGAGAAGCCCGTCAAGTGTTGGGTGGTCTCTATTACGAGCATTATACCTGTTTTACATACCATCTCGCGGCTTACCCACGGAGAGGACATGTTAGATAGTCCCATCCCTTGCTTATCCTATTTGTATCATTATGATTTCATTGCATTACCTTTTGAATAAACAATACATAGCTTTTGCTTATTATTGCTTTACTTCCTTTATCTATACATATGTTCATTTCACCACATGTTGCAACCGTACACTTTAGTGCGGCCAATACACCGAGGCTTAAGTATCCCAAAATTATGGTGTGACAAGTCGAACACTTTCACAAGTCGGCACCCGAACTTATAGCATTATATGATCGGCTCGAATCATGTCTTGGGTCAATAGTTGGGTTTGCCCGGCTCCGTGTTTTGGTACCTTACGTTCGTTATATCGGCTAAGGTAGCACGGGAGAACCACTGCGATTGTGCCCAGTTGAGCTGGGTGAGCACCTCGATGGAAAAGCTAAAACTGACCGCCATGATAGGGCGAGTAAGTCGCTATTGAGAGGTTTTTGGGTCCCTAAAGACTTATGCGCTTAGGCGAGAACAGAATGTCAGGCCAAAGGCGTGGATAGCGCCCGAACTGGTCTTCGAATACTAGGGAACTTAGCGAAATTTAAAATTATAGAATTCTATGGCTAAGTGAGTGTTCAAGCATTATAAGTCCGGTTGCCTTGTTAGTTGTGTTGGCGCCTCCTAGATGGACCCAGAATGGGAACAAGAGTGCTCAAGTTTATCCCGAACACCCGGCACTCGTGGCATGGGGAGCTGAAGCCAACGACTTGCCATCTCTCAAATTTGATAAGCGACACACAGGAGGTAATATTTTAAATTAACAAGCGTTGCTTAGCGCATATGAACAAGTTTTCAGCATACTGAGGATAACAAATGCGAGCCTATTCAAAAATTACATCTTTGGAGCACTCATCCGCTGTTAGTGGGCACCCTTGAGGCCCTCATAGTACATTTGGGCGTGCGATGCTCATGGCCCTTCGGTGGCCGTCCGTCTAAGCTTCTCGCATCCAACTTGCCCCAGTGCACTTTAGCATGGGCAAGGGCCGACGGACACCTTCAATGCAGACGGGGCGCTTGATGACTTCAATCAGTGGACGGGCGTCCACCACCCGCTACACCAAGCGAAGTAGCTCGGGCATGGCCTCCAATGGCCACGGCGGCGCTATAAGGCCCTTCATGGCCTGTTCGGCAACCTTGTGGAGCTCGACCAGCTGCTTGGTGGTCGCTCGAGAACACCGGACGTCCGGCCTCGGCATCTTGAGACCGAACACCTTTTAAGTCGAGCTCCCTCCTTGGCGCGATAGAATCTTGGCACATCGGACACACTACGGGCAAATCTGCGAATGCTCTGGAGAGCTCGAATCCGGGTAAGTAATAGGTAATTCACTTTCATGCTTGCTTTGCATAAAGAATGCCTTACCGCGCTATCTTCTTCAACGACTCAATTTCTTGGAGGGCTTTTTGGGCCTCGGCCTTGCAACTTTGGCACTCTCAAGAGCGAGGCAAGCTCGGACTCTCGAGTCTTGAGTCACGCTCAAACCCTTGTGTTTTTCCACGAGCTTGGAGCTCTTGCCGTCTGTAGCCAGCTCGCCTCCCCTTCTCTCGCTCGGTGCGTTCATTGACCGCTTTGTTTCGACCCACGGACACGCTTCCTTGAAATTCGCCACCTTGTTCGTGGCCCATGTAATACCAAGTTATTCTGTTACTTTTTTTAAAAAACCTTTTCTATAAGGTATTTCTTTAATAAGTTATTACTTGCCTTCCTTGTCCTCGAGCTGCTTCTTGGCTTGTCGAGCTCGTTCTCGGACCCTCGAGGTTACGCTTCAATGCATTGACCTCCCATGATCGGTCTTGTGGGTCGGCAGCGCACTGCATTCCCATATTGACATACTTATGTTAGACTCCTCGTATATATTTTTAGATCCTTAGTCAAACTTTTCTTTCCGAACACCGAACTAAGCATCATGAGACTCTGTCTATGCATTAATATTTTACATAATCTAAACTTACCTCAAAGCTTTGTTAGAAGGCTGATGCAGAGCTTCGATCGGTCGCTCTTAGCGGATTGGTCCGGATCACCGCACTCATAACGATGCGGTGCTCCTCCTGATGGAAGCGGCTGATTAGCGCCTCGATGGAATATCCGGTGCCTCCGGTTGGACGGAGGACACGGCGTACCCTTCTTGCGAAGGATCCGGTGGCGAATTTGGAACGTGATGGTTCGGCACGGAATCCGGACGAGGTGGACTTAGAGCCCCTGAGGGGTCTTGCCCCCGCGCGCTGAGTCGGGAGGCTGCCTTGTGGCTCCTCTGTGCCACCTCCTCTTGACCAAGCCCCCTTGGGGCACCACCTCGGTGTCGTCCGCATGCATGGGGCGAGGCGGTCGGAAGCAAAGTACTCTCCATTTCCAGCGAGCCGAGGGACCCTTCGATGAATCGTGAACTTCGCCCTTGGGCGGGCTGCCTGATTGTTCGACATTAGAGAACACTCTGCAATAATAAAAAGCCATGGGTATCCGGACACTACGATCTCGCCGAGAGCTTGGCCCTTGTAGGCCAATCCTCCTCGTCATCGTCGGCGTTGGTGGAGAAGTCCGAAGGAAGGGTCCTTCCTTCTTGGACCCTTGGCCTCCCGGTTAGGGCGGCCTTCCTTTCCTCTCCTCCCCAGGAAAGCTTCTTTCCTCCTCCTCGTCCTCGGGAGAAGATTACGCTTGAATCTGGCGGCACTGGTGTCGGGAGCTCCTTGAGTTCCGTGGCCTCCTTCTTGGCCTTCTTCTCGGCACCACATGGGGCGCGGGCAGCAACCCGTCAATCAGGCGTCCTCCGGGTCTTCCGGCAAAGGCCGGACGAGTTAATCTGTCCGGACGTCTTCACCGATCTGTCGAAGATTAGGGAGTTTTAGATCCCACATAAGTCAATCTATGAAAAAGAGTCCGTAAAGGGTAAAATAACTTACCTCGCCGGCTGGGCCGCGGCTATATCTGCGATCCTTGTTAGCGGATGTTGGGGCTTCAGCGCCCTTGAACAACACCTTCCGGGCATCTTCGTGCGTGAGTGTCGAAGAGCCGGCTCAAGATTGATCTTGTCGGATCGAACTCCACAAGTTAAAGGCCGTTGTTGGCATGGGAGAATCCGGCGGATGAGCATCACACAGATTCGTCGACAAGCACGAGATTCTTGTCCACGAGTTTGGACACATGTTTGGAGTCCGGATAGCTCTTCAATTCCCCACGATAGGCCGTCTCTTTCCATGATGAGAGCCGTGTGGGGAAGCGGATCTGGTCGGGGCGCCACCCATTCGGGCCAGCGTGGCTCGGTGATGTAGAACCACCCGGTGCCACCTTTATTGTCTCCACAAAGGCGCCCTCGAGCCATAGGACCTTGGCCATCTTGCCAACCATGGCGCCGCGCACTCTGCTGACGGCCGCCCACAATCTTGACACGACATTAAAGGTTTTCAGCCATAGGCGAAGTGGGGCTGGATGCGGAGGAAGGCCTCACACTGACGATAAGCGCCGAGATGTTGAGGATGAAATTGGGGCGAGTCGTGGAAGTCGAGCCGTAGTAGAACATGAGCCCCGGACAAATGGGTGGAGTGGAAAGCCTAGTCCCGCGGAGGAAGTGGGGGAAACACCACCCTCTCATGGGGCACAGGGGTTGGAATGAGCTGCCCGTGTCGGGCGGCTTTGTCTTGTGATGTCGCGGGACAAATATCCAGCCTCCATGATCTTGTGATGTGCCCCTCGTGACGGAGGCCACCCACCTGCCTCCGCTCGACATGGTTGGATAAGGTTGTGGTGGGATGTGCGGACTTAGTATTTGGAGCTCGAGTCTTGTGAAATGGGTGAGCAAAGGAGGAAGAAGGCGTGGGTGAAAAGGTGGATCCTTATCCCTTATATGAATGGACGAGTTATCGTCCCCACCAACTGGTAAAACTAAGCTTATCTCCCAAGCGTAGTAATCAATGGCGCGGATGGGTTCTACGTCCGTATTGATGAGAATCCCGGAATAAGGGGCACGATCTATGCTTTGATAAGGCGTGCCAAGAAACCGCCTCGCTAATGGCGCTAAGGTGGAGCGGTGAAAAGCGATTAAGTATAAAGGCTGGCCGTGGTGTGATGTCACGCCCTTGCGGAATCGTCAGCGAATCACTGCAAAGTTATTCTCTCTCGGTGGAATGTGGAACTTGTTTTGCGAGCAGACACTATCCTTGTGTTTAAAACCTTCTATGAAGTATTCGGAGGAGGAACCCGCCTTACAATCACAAAGAAGACAATATCGCGCCGGACTAAATCGTCATTGAAGCACTGTTTGAGGAGACTCTTGAGGAGTCCGGACTAGAAGTGTCGGATAGCGGACTATCGTCGCGGCGGACTCTAAGACTACGAAGATACAAGATTGAAGACTTAGTCCCGTGTCGGATGGGACTTTCCTTGGCGTGGAAGGCAAGCTTGGCGTCTGGATATGTAGATCTCCTACCATTGTAACGACTACATGTAACCCTAACCTATCCGGTGTCTATATAAGCCGGAGGTTTTAGTCCGTGGGGCGAACAACAATCATACCATAGGCTAGCTTCTAGGGTTTAGCCTCCTTGATCTCGTGGTAGATCTACTCTTGTACTACCCATATCATCAATATTAATCAAGCGGGGAGTAGGGTATTACCTCCATCGAGAGGGCCGAACACAGGTAAAAACATCATGTCCCTTGCCTTACATTACCATCGCCTAGGCATACGATTGGGACCCCCTACCCAAGATCCACGGTTTGACACGACACCTTCCTATATCACGGTATCTACCTGCCGTTCCAAGTAATTTTGTATGTGCCAAACTCTAAACCTTCAAATTAAATTATGTTTTGTATGCTCGAATAGCTCATGTATCAACTAGGGCTATACATATCTTCCATGCTAGGTGGGTTATTCTCACGAGGTGGACTCGCTCCTCACTCACGAAAAATGGCCGATCACGGGATGCCGGTCCCATGCTCAAACCAAATCAAAATAATTGCAAACAAAACTCCCCTAGGACTGTTTTTAGTTGGAGGCACCCATTGTTTCAGGCAAGCCATGGATTGATGCTTGTTGGTGGTGGGGGAGTATAAACTTTACCATTCTGTTTGGGAACCGCCTATAATGTGTGTAGCATGGAAGATATCGAGATCTCTCGGTTGTTATGTTGACAATGAAAGTATGCCGCTCAAAATATTATTTATCTCTGCTTCAAAATCGAGCTCTGGCACCTCTATAAATCCCTACTTCCCTCTGCGAAGGGCCTATCTATTTACTTTTATGTTGAGTCATCATCCTCTTATTAAAAGCACCGGTGAAAAACCTTCTTGTCATTTGCATGCAATACTATTAGTTTACATTGAGTATGATTGTGTTGGATCTCTTTTACCATAATTACAATGTTTAGTTAGTCCTTGATCTTGGAGGTGCTACTGCATTTATGTTTTGCGGTCTCGAGAAAGGGCTAGCGAGATACCATCTTATTATATCATACTAGTAAATGTGCCCGATGCGTTGCTACGGGTGACAATCTGATTAAGCGAATCAAATAAGCGATTAAGTTACATGGATGACTTTTAAAGATGGAATGAGTAGCTAGTATCATGAGGTGACACTAAGACCTACAAAATTTTATTCATCCATTGATAGCGTGGCGCATCAATCATTCTTTTTCGATTTGATATGTTGATGTCCAAGAACAAAATTTTAGTTTAGGTATTGTTCGGATCTTCAACTCTGTGCTTCACCAACTACGGATCGAAGACCTCTCATAGTACAATTTGGTGAGATTCTTTGAAGCTAACGAAGCTTAACCCGTGAAATCAAATTGTGGATCTTAGTATATTAACAAGCGCAATGCCATGCCAAGTGGTGTTACACTTGGTTACTGAATTTATCTTTTCATGAACTCGATCGAGTACTATGCATGGCGTCGCCATTGTTTCCTTTTCACAAATCTGCCACAAAGGCGCTATCCATAGCGTCGACATTGTTCGTTCTCTGGCAGCCCACCACCAAGCCAGACCCTCCACCTCACTTCTATTAGTCTCGTCATCCGCCATTGCCTTTCTCTCCTCCGTCGTGCTCCTCCTCCATCACCCTCTTCCACACCTTGGCCTCCTCCATAATGTCTCCCTCTTCACGACATAGAGACCCTCCCCGTCATCGGCCTATGCTATGTTCGTGGCCAACCCCTCGTCCAACAGAAGCTGACCAACACGTCCCAAGCGGTGCAGCTCCTCCATGGAAGCTGGACAGCGGTGTTGAACTTCAACATTTCCTACATTTAAGATTAGGCCTATATGTATGTTTCTTGCCACAGGTTGCCTCCCGGTGAAATAGTTTCTTGCCCTAAAGTATATACTACACTTTCAGTAATAGCTCCTTTAAATAAATGTTGTTTTCACTTGTATACTTTGCATGTCATCTTTCATCAAGCTCCACACATAGATATAAAATCACTGCCATTTGGCATTCAATACGCCATTGTAACTACAAGTAGATGTTATTGCGATCTGCACCAATCCCGTATTTCTAACTACAAGTTTGAGCTCCATCGGGATAATATGATTAGTGTATCACAACCTTGATGTTTTGTTCTAATTTTCTCTAATGAACCTTTTTATTCTAACATTTTGTTGGCTCTCTGAGAATATCAAGGTCCACGGCTACAGATTTTAGATAACATAATGTGTCGGTATATCATCACTTCTCTAATAAAGAAATTTGAGGATATGCTATAAACTTGATGTCACTACTGATTTACAATCCATATGATAAACAATAATATCCATGTTAGAAGGTCCGCCACACTTTCTGCTCCATCCTTTACAGCAGTTAATAGAGAATAGGCATACAATGTGTTATCCGTGCAATATGAGAGGCAAAGTACAGACCCACAATGATATTTCAAGTAGGCATAAGAGAGAGAATATATTGGATTACTTCTATAAGAAATATAATGGTTTTAATAAATTGGTATCCAGGTTTGACTACTTCTATAAGAAACTTACTTCTGTCTTTGTGTAGACACTTGAAGAAACATGTTTCATGTAATCTAGACACTTGAAGAAGGCAAGCAACTAAAATAAATTGCATATGAAGCTCTTGCAATTCCCATATTAGTCTGACATATTGGATCCTTAGCCATGCATCACAGGTTGAGGGGCTCATTCTTTCAAGAAATTACAAAAATATTCTTGCTTCAATTGCTTGTTACTTGGCATACGGTGTGTCATCTCATTCCAAAAATCTTGTGGGACTAATAGACATGGTCTGGCTAGTTGAGTGGTTTACGAAAGGAAAATCATAATATTACAAATAGCAAGCCGTCGAAGGGAAAGATTAGTTTAATTTTATGATTTGTGATTTGCAATCTTGGAGAAACTAGGGTTTACAAAGTCAACTGGTACTAAATAATAATGCAAAATCAGGCTATACATCCATTTCTTTCTGCTGTGAAAAATATAAGCATTATGCATAATACTAAAATAACTACAAAATATGCATGTTTAAAAACATCAAGGTTGTGGTACACTAATCGATTATCTGATGGAGCTCAAACTTGTAGGTAGAAATATGGAATGGTGTATCTTTATGATAACATCTACTAAAGTCGACCATTACTCCAAGATCAAAATGTGATAATCATAGTATAAGTTTGCTTCATGGAAAAATTGAAACATATTTTCTTGTACTCTGCTGACAGCTATACACTACAAAAAAAAGACACATCCGTGACATTTTGGGCCGAACAATTTTTTTACATCATACATATGACACTTCTATGGCGATAATTGTGACAAAACCGGTATCATCATAGATGTGGTGGGCTTCTACTTCTCGACAAAAATCATGATAGAAAATGGGCTTTTAGTCACAGGGTGGGCGGAGGCGCGGATGCATGACATTCTTTGGGCCGTCCATGGCGGAAAAAAACCGTGGTAGAGCGAGGCGAGAAAATTTGGCGAGTTCCGTTCACGGTGGGAGGTCGGGGGCGGCGATCGCGTTTCTCTACGTACGTCTGGCGTGTGTGTGGCGTTGGCTCGCGAACCCGGCGAGGCATTGGGCTCTAGAACCCGGCGATTGCTGCTGCGAGCTCGCGTTCTTGAACCCGAGCGATCGATCGATGGCATTAAGCCCGAACCCGATCGGCGATTCGCCGCTCTTCTCTGCTAGCGAAGCCGATCGATCTGCCTCTGGGATGAGCGGTGAGAGTTGCGGGGGGTTGGATGAGCGATGGCGGTGGCGTTGCCTCTGGATGAATAGGACCCGTGGTTTGGTGGAGGCTGGATGAGCGATGAAGCGGTGGAGGGTGCCCGTGGAGGGTGGTTGAGCGAGGACCCGTGGTGTGGAGGGCTAGATGAGCGATGAGCGATGGAGGGTGCCCGTGGAGGGTGGTTGAGCAGGGACCCGTGGTGTGGAGGGCTGGATGAGCAGTGAGCGATGGAGGGTGCCCGTGGAGGGGTGGTTGAGCGATGGCGGTGGAGTAGCGGGCGGTGGAGGCTGGATGAGCAGGGCCCGTGGAGGTGGAGGAGGTCGGCGGTGGAGATGAGCGGTATCCGTGGAGTCCCATTTTGCGGTCGCCACACCCCTCCGATGAAGGGACCCCCATTTTGACCGTGGCGCTCCAACACAAGTCCGTTTAAGTCCGTTTTGCGGTTCGCCACACCCTCGATCAGCAGGACCCCGTTTGACCGTAGGAGGTTCGTTTAAATCCGTTTTGCGATGCGCCACACCCCTCCCGATCAACGGGACCCCTGTTTTGACCGTGGGAGGTCCGTTTCCTCCGTTTTGCGATCGCGGACCCTCCCGATCAACGGGACCTGTTCGAGCGTGGGAGGTCCGTTTCCTCCGTTGTGCGATGCGCGAGCCTCGTTTCCATCGCTTTATTCCGTGCAAGCCCTCCCGATGAACACGGCCACGCATTCCTTTCCGACCCGGCCGGTTGGCTTCCATGCGTTCGTTGCCTCCCAATGAACGATGAATTCGTTGCCTCCCCATGAACAGGGCGCATTCCGTTGCCTCCCCATGAACACGGCGGCGATCTTTGTTTCTCCGTTTCGACCCAGCCATGTACGAGCCACAGCGTGCGTATGCAGCAGTAGGCGTTCGAGACCACGCCGTATGTACACATCGTGGCGTATTTTCTTTCTTGCACCACGGCGGCTGTGCGTGCGTGTACACGCTACATGCAGCGCCTCTACTACGACTGCGTCGCGGCGCCTCTACGCCGACCCGGTATGTCGTACACATTACGCGACGAATAACAGCGCTACGTGCGCTTCGACCAGGTGGGTCCGGTATCCGGGCACTTCCTTACTGCGAAGATGTAGCTGGTGGGTCCCCAGCGGTCGAGAAGCGAATCGTTTTTGCACAGGCGCACTTCCTTGCGTGCGAAGGTGTAGCTGGTGGGTCCCGGCAATCGAGGGCGTCGGTTTTTGCGGGCGCACTTCCTTGCGTGTGAAGATGAAGTTGGTGGGTCCCGGCGGTCGAGAAGCGTTTTTCCGTGAAATCGGTGGCCGTCCGGTGGGTCCCGGTATCGGTGGAGGAATCATTATTTTCAGCGTAATAAGGAGGCACTTCCTTCTGCGGCCGTGGACCCGTATCGGCCTCTCCGCGTCTGATCCATGTCCGATGGAAATCGTTCCTTGACCATGGTGACCAGGCCCGCCGAGAAGCACCATGGCGGTGGGCAACACGAGGCCTAGGAAGGGGAGGACAGGCCCGGGAAAAGCGGCGATGGAAACCAGCGGAGAGAATCTGAGGTTCTTGGTTCGGCTGTGGTGTGAGGCTGCCGTCGCCCGCGAGGGCACTGGCCAGCGATGGGAATAGTAGGGGCGGTGAGGCCTCCATGGCGGCCTGACCCGACCATGGGAGGCAGGAGCATCTTGACACGACCGCGCTGCTTTGGGTGGGCTGGAGCAAGAAGACCGGAGGTTGAAGAAGCACCACGGCCGTTGGATGGACATCGTCAGTCCTTTGGAGCTAGAATCGTTCATATTGACTAAGTTGACAAAGCCCTCCGTCCCGTCAACAGTTGGCCCTAAGTCATCCTCCTACTATGGTGGGTCCCAGCTAGCGAGGGTATTCATTTTTGTGTGTAATAAGGAGGCACTTCCTTGCGTGCGAAGATATAGCTGGTGGGTCCGACATGTCGTGAGGAGCGTTTTTTCGCGAAATCTGAGAGGCCCTTCGGTGGGTCCTAGCTGTCGGTGGAGGAATCATTATTTTTGCGTCAGTCCACGGCGATGGATGTCGTTCGTTGACCACGTTGACCAGGCTGCGGCAAAGCACCATGGCGGTGGGCGACGGCGAGGCCTAGGAAGGAACGACAGGCGGGAAGACTTCGGCAATGGTTGCCTGCGATGGGGAGTATGAGGTTTACTTGTCCGGCTGCCGTCGCGGAAAATAACAAGAGGTGTGGGTGAGTAGAGGAATGGCACGGCCACAATGAAGTAGGGTGGGGCGGTGCGGCATGCGGCAACCTGACCCGACCCGAGAGGCGGAAGCGAGCGGTCCCTTGGAGCTGGTTTGGTAATTTGGAGCAAGAAAGATCATCGGCGTTGGATTAACATCCAGCAGTCCTTTCTTACTAGAATCGTTTGTGGACTAAGTTGACAAAGCCAAAGTACCGTCAACCTAGTAGACCCACAAGTCAGCCTCCAAATCTGTCCCAAACGACATCTGACCGAAATTTCTAGCGATTCAAATTAATTTTAAATCTAAATATACCTTAATTTAAATTCAATGAAATTTTACCCTTTAAAAACAATGAAATTTAAAATATCAAAATCGAAAAGAAAACAATATTTTGGAACTAATTGCTGTTTGCTGTATTTTTCATTTTACAGCCCATTTATTATTACTTATAGCCCATTTCTTATTACTTATAGCCCATTTTACGGGCAAAATGCATCCTCCTCGTCTTGAAAGATTTCCATTGAGCGTGAAAAGCAAGTAGGCCTATGTTGGTTATTACGCAAAAAACAAAATAGTTGGCTAGCCATTTTGAGAAAGGAAAAAAAAAAAAAGCTGGGCTGGTCATGTGCTAAACATATGAAATAAAAGCACAGGCTAGGCAGACCACGGGTCCCACAACCCGAGTTGATACCCTTCTCCGTCCGAAAAACAAAATTACTGCCTGCAGCTTGGGTCCCTCTTGTCATCCTCACCATGTACAGTCATCTCCTTATTCCTCTCGGTTGTTGACCATGTTGACAACACGGAGAAGCGGCCTTGTGGCGAACAAAGGCGGATGGCGATGGTGAGGCCTCGGGCCGAGGAGAACGAGCAGGGCAGGGAAGATCACAACCAGCCGTGGGAGGCGGGAGCGGGCGGTCCCGCCGCCTTTGGTTTAGCTTTGGCGGCTCGAGGAAGAAGAGACTAAAAAGCGCGATAGGCGTTGAATGTCAATCAACGGTCAAGAGTTGGCACAATCGTTGTTGACTAAGCGGACACCAAGTAGCATACTTTTTATATATAGGAAGAAAGCTGCGAGGAAAATCGTTCATCTGCCATCCTCCTCACGAGGAATGTTAAGCCACATAAGTGACTAGCACCCTTGGTTTTCAACAAGAGAGGTCTTGGGTTCAGTCCAAGAACTCTCAATTTTGTCCTCCTTCCTTCCTGCAAAAAGGGAAAGAAAATCAAAGACTTGGGAAGGCGTCTGAGAACAAGCTAGTGTACCCGATAAAGAGGCGTTGCGAGTTTTAGAAAAAGAAAGACGTGCTCACATGGCTGGTTGAATCAAACCTAGACTATGACTATATATGGTGCTATGCTACTCTGCAAGTAATGAATCGACATATCCAACGTTAAGCTTCTCCTCTTCTCTACTTACTCTGCCTAGCATCGAAGCTCGGCGCAACAACCATGTCCGTTGGCTGCTCGTCCACTGCTCTTGATGAGCAACAACCAGAATATCGCCAAGTCGCCACCCGTACCATCGCTTTGTGGGTCTCATCACACCCCGCCCGCACGCACGCACATGACCGATTGCTCATGCAACCCGCTGCCGTTGGTGTGGTGCCCTTCTTCTGCAAATCACGCGAGTCATCCGTCGCGTCTCAACCACAATCCGCAACCACTGGCGAGTCTTCTACAAATGCCGAATCATGGGGTAATAATATGTTTAAGTGTTGTTACGCTGCTTTGGTTGCTGATTTTTTAATAGTTTGGTTGATGATCTTCCAATTTGATTAGATGCGAGAAAAGGAAGATTCGTGTGATTTGTATTTACGGGAGTTCTTGATGTGGGGAATGCAACTTCGCTGATTATTTGGTTAGCGAGGAATCCCAATACCAGCAGGTTGGGGTGTTGGACAAATGGCGAAGGAGCAGCGAAGAGGAAGATCACGAGCGAGAAGGTTAAAGATGCAGTTCCTCGATCATGGCCAAGCAACAGTTCTTTGAGCGGCCTTGACAGACAATGAGGAGATGAAAGAGCTTGTGAAGATAATGGGCAAAATCGATGTGCTCTGTAGGATGATTGTCTCTTTATTTGCGATGTATGTAGCACTTCGTGATGTATTCGATGGCTCGACATGAGCACTTTCTTTGAAACTAGTAATGAATGAAACACATGTAGCAGGCTGGGCGTAGTGTTGTGAACATCTAATGATTTCTATTAGCGAAATCGGGGTATCCTTTTGCTCATATAAATAAATAAATAGCGAGAGGCCTGTCGGGTCAGCTTTGTTCTCATTCGAAGGCGTCGAGCAAATTGCAGTCCAACACAAACTATGTCATCAAATTCAAGTTTCACAGCCAAATATGAGTACAACTAAACAACAATGTCATCATGTTTTAGTTGTCATACAATCACCAAACACAAATCAGCATACATAACAAGTGATGTTCTCACGACAAAATACTAAACAACATGTTCATCGGGTTTGAGTTGTCATAGCAAACACAATTTCACATAGTAGATAAAAATGTCTTGGCGAGCAAATCGACAAAAGCAATGTAATCATCATCCGTAGCAGCGGCGTCAACATCTTCGCCATGTGTATCGGTCTGAATCGTAATTCCCCACGGTGTCATCTTCTTCTTCGTCCTCAACGTCCTCGAGCGTTGGCTTCTTCTTGATCAACTCTTGTATGTCCACGGCCTGACGAGGCAATCTTTTAGCGGCGTCATTGGCGTGATGGTTCTCAAAGATATTAGGAACATCATGTTATCTTGTACATCGGGGCGATGTAAGCATCATCTTGTTGTGCAACTTCATTAAGCGAATTCCTCTGCTCAAACCTTTGCAATACTCTCGATCATCGCTACGTGCAAATGTGTCTTCCAAGAAAAATATCTGTGTTGCTTGATTTGCCAAAATAAAAGGCTCGTTAGTGCAGTGCGCCGCCTTGACATTGATGGATTTGAAATAATCATCAGCTCAGGTTTTGCGATCTGGAAAACAGGTTATACCAGCGGCGGCTGTGAGAACCACACACGATGATCCTCAAAGCGGAGATATCTGCAAGCGAACAATGTACATTATGTTAGCATACATTTCAGTTGTCTCTTTGTCATCGTATCCGTGCTCATGATGGCCTTGTTTTGTGTCTTCTGCCTTCGTCTCGTGCAAAGGGTGTTGTAGCGCACATCTCCAACAACATAAGATTCATAATGTCTTACCGAGTATCGGGACCCATTGCTAGTGAGTAAAGGGCATCATCAACTGCTGCCCATCCTCCCACATCTTCTTAACCTATGGTTAGAAAATAGACAAGCTGATCATCTTATGTACTCAATATATTAAAAAACTAACGATGCACTTCAAAAGCTTACATGGTTCTTGAACCATTTACAAATCCTGCCATAACCAGGTTTGTCAATGTTTCTTGGATTTTGCGGCGGTAACTCCTCTTTGTAGATCTTTGCACAACATAGTGATCGCGTCAAACATCTAAATATATAAGAATGTGCTGCAAGTTTAGTAGATTACGATGTATAAGCTGCGATCTTGCACTTACTTGATATAAGGTAGTATCTCGGGACAGTTATTCAACACATACCAAACCATTTTGTCCAAATCTTTAGGTTTGTCCTCTTGTCGACTCTTCCACTAACTTTCGAGCAGAATAATCGAAAACATTGAGCCAGGATTGTCTTCACCCACCTCTTTGCTAAGCTGATCAATTGTTTCAATGTATTTTGAGCAGAATGTCAACATACAGCAGCAATGTAGGCCTCTGCAATGGAACCCTCGGGTCTAGCTCTGTTCCTAACATAGCCCTTGAAAGTGCCTAGCCGCCTTTCAATAGGGTACATCCAGCCATCTTGTCTTGGACCTCTAAGTAGTGCCTCATCGGGTAGATGAACAGCCAAATGCACCATCACATCAAAGAAGGCGGGAGGATATATCTTCTCAAGGTGCATAGGATAGTTGGTATCTTGTCTCTAAGGCGGCTCCAAAGCATCTATCACGATATTCCTACTGAGTTCCACGAAGAATTGTCCCAACTCTTGCAAGCTGCTCTGTATAAGTCAGGCGGCCCAATCCTCTAAGGATAACAGGTAAAACCCTTTGAAGTAGGGCGTGGCAGTCATGAGTTTTCAACCCTTGTACCTTGTTTCCATCTGCTGACTCTCCTTTCGGGGTTGGAAGCAAATCCATGTGGGAATCTCACACGTGGCGGGACCTCTAAAATTCTTTTCTTTTTACCTTGTCCAAGGCATACACAGTGGTGCCATATCCGTGGTTTACCTTCATCTTGCACTGCAAATCCTTTACGATACCAGGTGTGTCAAATCAATCCTAGATTTTAAGGTATCTTTCGTCTTGCCTTCAATATTAAGAAGTGTGCGATAATGCTGTCACATATATTTTTCTCGATGTGCATCACATCAAGATTATGCCATGAGATCCAAATCTTTCCAATACTCCAAGTCCCACAAAGTGGACCTGCGGGTAAACAATAATCTCTCTTCTACCCTGCCACGCTTCCTTTTCCGCTACCATTACGGGATGGTTTCACGGTGTAATATACTGACCTTCTCTAATTCCACTTGCAACTCATCGGCGGTGAGCCTCTTTGGCGCATCACGGTTTTCATGCTTTGCATTGAACACATGTCTTGGTATTTTCTAGGATGCGGCTTGTCCTTGGCAAGGAAAAGCGGTGTCAATGTAACAGATCTTGCTAAGTATTGCGTATGACATGATTCTGTCTAGCGAACACATGCATTGTAACCATGTGTCGTTCACCGACACATAGTGCCCAAAGCGGATAATCATGGATGCACCAAATTATAACAACCATGAAAGAAATCAGCTGGTGGGCTGCTATATAGGTCTCGGTGAGAACACCCTTCCATAGCTGTTGAAGTTCCTCCACAAGAGGCTCCATGAACAAATCAAAATCCTTTCCGGGACTTTTTGGACTGGGATGAGCAAAACCATCATGTAGTTTGATTCTTTGGTGCAGACATTTGGAGGCATGTTGTGAGGATAACAAGCAGCCACATGCTATATGTGGCGCTCTGGTGGCCAAATGGGTTAAATCCATCTGAAGCTAAGCCAAGTCTAATGTTTCTCGGGTCAGACAAACTCTTTGTGTTTATCATTGAAGCTTTTCCACTCACTACCATGAGATGGATGGCTCATTACATTCGATCTCTGTACTCCTGGTTCCTAGAATGCCACAGTACATCCTCTCTTGTTTGACATCATGAAACAACCTCTGCAATCTTGGTGTAATTGGAAAATGTCTCGAGAACATTATGAGGAATCCTCTTCACAGCATCGCCATCTTTCCATCTTGATGATTTGCATTTGGGCATTCACTTAAGTTGGCATAATCCTTCAGAGCAGAACACAATTATTCTTACAAACATGGATCATATCATATCCAATTCCAACTGCACGAAGGAAATTCTTCATTTCTTTGTAGGTGTGTGGCAGCTCGGAGCGCATCTGGAAAGATTTGCGGAAAGCAGCCAACATCGCATCGAATGATTTGTTGGTCATCCGCTCGAGATGTCTTCACGAAGAAAGGTGACCATAGCTGAAATCTTGACAGCTTATTTCACAGGGTGACAACAACGTTGCATTGTTCCAACATGCGGGCCCACGTTTTTTTCTTCTGCGGTGAAAGTTCACGGAATGCACGAGCATTTAGTAGCATTGTTTCAATGTTGGTCAAACTCACTGGCTCCGCCACCACCACCTCCTCCTCCTCTTCCACACGAGCATCGAGGCAGATCAAGATGGTGATCTGCTGCTTCCACGTAGTCAATAACATTGGCGTTCACAGCTTCACCATGATGAACCCACCTAGTATATGTGACCGACATCCCATACAAGTGTAGATGATTTTGCACAGTTGGTTTGGGTCTTGTAACTGAATTCATACAAGCTGCTACAGGCGAGCACATCTGATTTGGACCACCGTACTCAGCTCGATAAAGTTCATGAAGTTTTCAACCCCTCGACATATGCAGTGGAGAATCTTGACGAAGTTATCAAGTCATGTCCATCTGTGAGACATACAAATTAGTTCTTCTACTAGATATTACAGGAAAAACATATATGCTTTTTATGAAGTCGAGAAAAAAATACCTAGGTCGATGTCTAAAGCTATGGCAAGATATTTGGATGAGCAGATCTAAGTAACGAAATATATGTAAAGCTAATTCAGCAAACAGATTTGAGTGCCAAATTATGGCGAGCTGTTTTAGCGATCAATGAGGCCGAGCACACAACCATCAAACTATCGAAGGCCATCGCAGCAACAAAGATCGAGTATAAAGCGGTGTAGAGCTATTTCACCTAACAGATTGGCTACTAGACCATGGCAATCGTCACAATAAATATATGGCAGGATATTTTAGCAACTAATCGGCCTTGGCATGCCATCTCAGCTAAGCAGATTGAGTGCGAACAGGGCAAGGAAGCTTCTTAAGCGAGCATATTGACGATAAACTACTTGACAAGCGGTGAGATTAACGGCGTCTATCGGCTAACATTCAGCGCTACACCGACATGAATGGGGCCTCGATCTAGAATCGTGTACCGTGGGAGAAGCTGACCGCCGTGCGTCTCCACACGAGCGTCGCCCGATGGTGGCGGCGCTGACCGCCGTGTGCCTCCACAAGAACGTAGCCAGAGGTGGCGGCGCGGCTAGAAGACGGCGAGTCTATGAGGCGTCTTTGGGGCGAGAGGATCGCCGAACAGCGGCACCGGCGTATCGTCGGCGTGGGGAAGCGGCTTTGGCGGGCGAATGGAGTGGAGGGATAGGGGAGGGGGTTTGGGGAATATTATTGGCTAGTTGGCGAAGGGCGGTTGAATCGGTTGGGGGATTTTTGGGTGTTGGGGAGGATTTTTGCGCGGTGGGCGGGGAGTTTGGCGCATGGTCGGTTTCTCCAAGTGCAGTCCGTGTCGGTGAAGAGCAAGCGAAGCGCGTTCCGTTTGCGTGAGCCGTGTGCAGGACGAGCGTGTGTGGGGTGCAATCGACCCGACAGAAGTCTTGTGAGTGTACGCCTTTTTCCTTTTAAACTAGGTGCTTCGCCCCTCAAAAAAAATTGTTGCTTGCGCGATCCATCGATACTACTACTAGTAATCCGGTAATCCCGACTAAAGCAGTAGCGGCGGATCTTTTCAGCGATATCTTTGGGAGGTTGGCTTAGTTGGGTTTTTAGGACGAGTAATGCTACACCTCGTAATCCCGATTCACGTAATTAACGTAATGTGAAGCGTGTGAGCTGTTGATTGTAGATTGGGGGAGGAGGGCCCACCACCATGAAAATCGGGGAGGAGAGAGAGAGGCAATTCGTTAACCCTTTCGTGGGTTCCGTAGATGTAGAAAGATGTGAAATCGTGAATGTGTAGTGGGCGTACTATTGGAGTGCCTAAGATAATTTGTGTATGTATAGACCCTATGTGTTTATTTTACTTCGCATGTTAGATTTGTCTCGGTTCAATAAAAGCGAGTTGGTGATGATGGTGTGCTGTCATCCTGCAATATAGGCCGTCCGATCTATATCTAACGGATAGGAAGGAAACTATGACAATTTACCGCACTCCTCTCCACATTTGCGAGATAAGGCTTTCCCTCGTTCATCCTTTTCTCCCACAAGATCTTGATCTTCCGTGCAATGCAAGGGCATCTTGCTAGTACTCCTACAATATGTATATTATTGTGAAAGTTCATATACATCGGCGAGATTAATGCAAACACGGCAGATTTTCATTACATTTGAACTTTTATAGGACAGAAAAATAAAAAACCCGACCCTAAACCTATTCTCTGGCGGCGACCGTCCTCCATCTGTGATCTCCATATGCAGGCGGGGTTCAAGACCGTGAAGTGAAGGTGCGGTCTCCGCGAGAAAAAGTAGAACACGGAGGCGGACCAGCCAGTTGGCACACCATGCCTGCCGCCTCCATGCCCTACTCATCCTCGGAGAGTCCCGACCTCGGCGGTGCGGACGTTGGGCGGCGGCAAGTAGGGCCAGCGTGGTGGCGGTGCTCCGTCGTCGGCGCCAGCGTAGCCACCGCTTGTCTGGGCGACTTGGCGAGGCGGCGACCTCGAGCTCCATCCCGAAGACAAGCTCTCCTGCGGGCGTTCGCACTTGCGGTCATGGCGGATGTGGTGCGGGTAGGAGGGCGATGCGCTATGGTGTGGAGGTTAGCTGGGCGTTGCCGCTTTAAGTAGCGCATTCGGTGAGGCCAAGCGTCCGGTGCGTCATTATATCGCGGAGTTGGTTCCTCGGGCACCGAGCCTCTTATGACGACATCTGACGGGCGACATGAATGCGGGCAGCTGGCGCCGGTTGGAGAGCGCCTTCTGCGACAGCGAGGGCGAGGGCTTTTGGTGTGCGGGGTAGTCGGCTGCGGTCGTGGCAGCGTTGGAGATGCCCTTTGCTCACATCGATCCCGCATGTCATTGAAAAACAAGATGACCGGCATGGTCTCAGGTCGGAGGATGCAGTTGGCGCGCTACACCACTCCGGACGCGTCGCGGCGCCCGTGCATCCTCGGCGAGCCGGGTGTTGGGGTGTGTTTGGATTGTGGCCAAAGTGCACCTTACCAAAATTTTGGTCATGACCCAAAGATTGGTCTTTGTTTGGATGGTTGCCATTTTTGGCATGCCAATGAACTCTAGCCAACTCTAGTTCATTTTCTTGCCAATGTCGGCCAAATCATGGGCAACCAATACCTCAACCAAAATTTTGGTCATGACCCAAAGATTGGTCTTTGTTTGGATGGTTGCCATTTCTTTGGCATGCCAATGAACTCTAGCCAACTCTAGTTCATTTTCTTGCCAATGTCGGCCAAATCATGGGCAACCAATACCTCAACCAAAATTTTGGCTACCCAATGCTTTGATGGGGCAACCTTGGGCACAAACCAAACATACCGTTGGTGGTGCCACAGCACTACGCCACCCTCGGCACCTGCTGAAACCGACCTTGTCTAGCGACGATATGGCGTGTAAGCTCACCGATCGTCGTGTCGGGCGGTGTTGGAGCTGCGCCCGTTGTTGGCTAACGACCCACATGAGCGGTTGTCGGTGGCGAGGAGGTCGTGGGCCAGCTCCTCCATTGGACTAGTCTGCTTACGTCGTCCGACAGGTGTGCCCCACATGTCGGTTTCCCTGTTTTCCCGGCCATATTCGAGCGTCAGTGCTCCGCGTTGCGCATTAGGCCTTTCACTATGTAGGCCAAGCGAGACAACTTATTGTTTATTTGAGCCGTTCAAGTATAATCATGTGGCGTTTGCTTATTTCTCATTCCTCTCAACCCTCTTCTCCATCGATCATGTAAGCCCTCGATCGAGTCCATCCTCCGCATGCCTCATTTGAACATTCCGCCGAGTATCATTCACATGTACCCACCTAGTCCTCTTTCAATAGATCTCGGACCCGAGATGAAATCAGAGGGAGCAGTGGGGAACACGTGATACCTAAGGTGGATTCAAAATTTTGACCGGTGATCATAGCATCCATAAATCATATATAAAGGGTATTCAATGTTAGTTTCGTTTTTGAGCGTACAATATACTCCCTCTATCCTTTCTAGTTTACATATAAGTTTTATGTGTAGTCAAAGTATCTCTACTTTGATCAAAAAGGTATCAACATTCAACAACGCCCAATCAATATTGTTAGATTCATACGTACTCCTAGATTTGTACTCGAGATGGTTTCCAATTTGACTATTGACAAGATTAATAGTACATGAGATGTATAATGTGAAAATTATATCATTGGAAACTCCTTTCACATATGAATTTGACCGTATGCTTTGTGTAAGTTGCATGTCATATATTATTACTCTAACATTTGGTCAAAGTTAGCCTCGAAAAACGCATTAGACCCTGTATGCTTTGTGTAAGTTGCATGTCATATATTATTACTCTAACATTTGTGTAAGTTGCATGTCATATATTATTACTCTAACATTTGGTCAAAGTAGTATAGTGGAAGTGGATCCTCGACATAGGTATCCTGCCTTACCCTCCCTTCGGTCACTTCTTGGCGGACCCCATGCTTGCTAGGCCCGCATGTCGGTTACTCAATGGGTTCGACCCGTCGAGGATCCTCATCCATAGTATACTCCCTTGTTTTTATTTACTCCGCATAAAGCGGAGGGTGGTGGTATAATAAATGGCCTTGGGGGGGGGGCGTCGGTTTGCTCTCAACTGCGGTCCCTGGCGGCAGCGCCAAGGCAAGCGCGTTCCATTCGGTGGCGGCGTGGAGGTCCAGCGTGCGGGCTGCTGCGCGAACACGACAAGAGCGATGTACAGTCAAAACCGATTGACGGTCGTCACGGAACCACTATTCACACGGAACCTTGCTGCTCGGCCTCGCCAACCACTGCCCTAAAACCACACAAATCTCAGCCCATTCCCCACCTTTGATCCCTAGCCGCATCAAGCGTCCCTAGTTCCCGGAAAGCCATGGTGCGCCGCAAGATCACTTACTACAAGATCTTGGCGCGCGGGCGCCTGCGCGAAATCATGGTGGCGGTGGCGCCTGAGACCTCCGTTCCCAAGCTCGCTTTGTGGCGGGCCAATCCCGAGTTCTCTGGAGCCAAGCTACGAGGAGGAGAAGCCGATCAATGTTCATGGCGGAGGTCGCGGCGCGAAGGCCCCGATGGGTATGAGGCGATGGGCGTCGACTTCGTGCGGCGTCCGAGTCCCCCATGGTGCGGCGGACCAGCGGTTCAACATGGCGATACTAAAGGAGGACCCGGGAGGCGAGGCTCAACTTCGACGGGCGCGCGCATGCCGCTGCCATCGAGGCTCTCTGCGGCGGAACCGGATGTCGTGGATGTGAACCGGCGGCGGAGGCTCAACTTGGCGGAAGCGCGGATCTGCTGCCATCGAGGCCCTCCTGCGGCGAACGGACGTCCTGGACTTGAACCGGGCGGCGAAGGCTCGACTCGGCACGAAGCGCGGATGCGCTCTCGCCAGCGCCCTCTGCCAGCGAACGGACGTCTGGACTTGAACCCGGCGGCGGAGGCTCGACTCGGCAGCGGGCGCGGATGCCGCTGCCATCGAGGCCCTCTGCGGCGGAACCGGGCGTCCTCGACTTGAACCGGGCTGTGCTCTCGTCCGTGCGAGCGCCCGCGCTCCGCTTGAGCAGTAGGCTGGAGGCCGAGGACAACCACGGTGCGGAGACACACGTCGGCGGCTACGGCTGGTTCGCGCCGGCAGCCAAAGGCAGCGAGGCCGTCTCTTTCATGACGATGATAGTTTTTCTTTATGTTGTTGTTTTATGGATCTTTTGCTGTGTAAAAATATATTGTTATGCAAATCGCTGACTTGGGTCGATCTACCATTTCAGGCGGTTGGATGAATATCCTCGTCTCTAACCCTTCTTTCCTTCTTCCTCACCTCTTCTTCTTCCCCAACAGACCACCTTGCAGGCCGTGCGGATACTCCCCAACATGCGGTTGGATAAACATACTCTATGAGCGAAAATTATGTGTCGCGATAGGATGGCTGAGTTTGGTTTGTTCACATGCGACAACGCGTGTCGGTGAGGTGCGTTCCCTTGGTTGGGTTTGCGGCGTGCGAGGTGAATGCGTGAGGTGCGGTGCGACCATGGCGTGCGAGGAAGCGACCGTGTGAGGTGCTTGTGCGACCCGCGACAGCCGTCTTAAGTGTACCTCCTTCTCATTTGAAAACTTTAGGCAAGCTTGGCAAAAATGTGTGGCGAAGTTTGGCAATGCAAGGCCTAGACCCAAACAGGATAAGTACGTACGTACTAGGAGTACTAGTGTTAAAAAAGAAAGGCGGGTTTTTCCTTCGCGGGATTTAATCGATACAAATCCTCGTTTCACGTGTCAATTAATGCGTATTTTTTTTCTCCAAAGACCAAAGAGCTAACCATCTCACTCCTCATCGCTTGATTAATGCAGCGCCATGCAAACCAACCTTCTCACTTCCGCATGCATGCAGGGGATATTAATGTCCTTGGTTGCTAACCCCATCAATTTTGCCTCGATTAGTGTTAGTGGCCCTTTGCAAATTGTAATTTTGATATACTGGCCTTGTGTTCAAAAAATGGAGGTAGTAACTATATTTGACTTCCTTCCCCATTGCGGTGGCGTCGATGATATCTTTTTTTGGTGGTTTGGCGAAGTGCGTTCGACGGAGAACACCATTGAGGAGACCACGGTAAATCGTTTCATAAATGCACTTTGCAAGCCGAGACAACCGCCTTATTTGCATCCGAAGTCCTTTACTAGTACTACTAGGAGTATACTAGTGCGGTGAGATGGTTTCTCGAAGAAGGCGATGGAGAAGCGGAGTCGTGAAGAGTGAAATGATGGTTGCCGTCCGTGCTTTTGTGATTTGGCGCCTCAACTGCTTTGTGATTTGTGATAGAAGGGACAGGGGAGTAGACTCTATGCTCTATCTTGTCCAAGCATGGGAGAAAGAGGAGAGATGTTGCATTTTCTATTCCTTCAATCAATCAATCGAGGGAGCTTGGTTCCATCTTTTGGCTTTAGCAACACCGTCCACAATGGTTCCCATGATGCCAAAAGCTATTTTCACATTGGCTACACATTGTGGATGCCCTTAACCATACCACTTGGTTTTGCTCTGTGTGCTATCTATACAAATCTCAATTATATTGATCTAAAAATTATAGAATCAAGATTAGTAAAAGGAGGTGATTTTGCCAGCGGATGGCGGGGAGGTTTCTTATTTGAGCAATGCTACATCCATGTAATGGTTTACGTAAAATTCTGAACTGATGTGATGTGGGACTATTTGATTGGATTAAAGGAGAGATTAGGCCCACCCACGAAAATCGGGGGCATATATAGATTAGATGGAAAGTATCGTAGCAGCTCGTAGCCCTTTGTAAGTCTAGGATTAGGCTTCTTATTTTGGAGGACGTTGTCTGGCGGTTTGCTAACATGCGGTCCCGTGTCGATTGCTTTACCAAGCGATCCGCGTCCCACATGAGGCGAGAACAACGGCGAAGCAACCGTGGTTAAGTTGAAGAAGATGAGGGAGAAGAGGATTCAGCAGCAGTGAAATGATGGTTGCCGTCCTCAACTTAACTTCTGGAAAGGTGCAGCTTTGTGATTTGGCGCCTCATTGCTCATTACTACGCCGGCGCCATGGTAGGGTGCTTCACCCGGCTGCTTTGCACTATATTCGGTATGTACGTGGACCCGGTAGCTTGATGTCCCACATGTCGGCGAAAGGACTAGAAGATTTATGAAAGCGGCGCTCCACTCTTCTGACGGAGGTAGGCGACCTGACGACCAGTGAACTGTCACTTGTCTTGTATAGTACTATAGTTTTGCTTGTTTACACGATCCATCGATACAAACCCGATTAAGCAGGAAAGGCGGGATTTTTCCATACGGTGATAATCTTGGCCATACATTTCAAAGGCAATTTTAATGTATGCAAACTGAATAATTATAAGTAACAATATGATATCTAGTAAAACTAAAACACATATGATTTATTGTGTTAGAGTGTAGTAGTAGTCTTGTATTGCATAGTTGTTAGATGTAACATGCGAGCGTGTAGAGATGTAGTTTTGGAGGGCCTCTGAGAGAGAAAAGCGTATCTGGTCACGAACTTGAGAATAAGCTGATTCGGTCACTATATCGTTTTGCGGTGATTATCCGGTCACTTGCTCACAGTTCAGCATCGGATTGCACTTTGTGTTGACCGGCCAAATAGTCTGCGTGGCGCCATGTTGACTAGTTAAATTGACCATTTCCTTGTGGGTCCCACATGTCGGTTTGCATAGGCAAAAGGTCGGATAAACACAAATTCTGCTTGGTAGCGACAAGGCTCCAACCCGTGCAGGAATCACTGGTTGTGTATGTATGCATCGGGGCCTGATGTGTGCGCATGCGTGTGTAGTTGAGCACTTGGCGTGAGAGTGTGTGTTGGTGGTGTGGTGTCTTGGTGTGTGCATGCATGCGTGCGTGTGTGCGTGTGAGTGTTGCGTGCGTGCGTGGCTGCGTGTGTGCGTGTGAGTGTTGCGTGCGTGCGTGGGTGCATGTGTTTGTGTGAGTGTTGCGTGGATGCAGTTCGTGTGCATGCGTGCGTGTGTATAATCACCACACCAGCTCACGTGTGTTAAAGCAGACGGCTCAGCATACCAATACAAGGCCACCTTGTCCGCTGTGCTGCGGTCATGACTTGAACCACCGTCAAATATTTTTTGTCGTTTGTTTTCATTCTTACTAGCAAGATGCCGTCGTTGCGTAACATCAAGATGCATTTGTATGACTTGTTTATCTTGTGAGAGAAAAGGATGAATGAGGAAGGCCTTATTTGCAAATGTGGAGAGGTGTGTGGGTACCTTTTGCAAAATTGCCATAGTTTCTTTCCTATCCGTCGAGATATAAATCGGACGACCTATATTGCGGATGGCAGGCACACCATCATCACCAACTCTGTTTTTTATAAGAGTGTATTTTATGTATTTTATAAGAGTGTAGATGTAGAGTAGATACAAGTCGACAGGTGGGCACGATGGTAGTGAGATAATGTGATGCAACACTAGAGGTGCCACGTGGAGCGTTTAAGCTGGTCAACTAGTCATGTCATGAGCAAATACTGAGTTATGCGGTGAGCCCGTGACTGTATAATAACCACTAAACGTAAATGGTGACCGTAATGAGTGGATTTTGAAGTCAATGTATGTATCGTGCTTTAGCTTCAAATACAATGATCGTCATTGCATATATCGCGAGAGAAGATGAAACATCGTGAATTTTCTGGGGCTTACTTTTAGAGGACACGGAGATAGTTTTGTGTGCATACGTGAAAGGCGTACAAGGGGGTATCACGATGGAGAGAGAGATGCTCTTCGTTTCTCTTTATTATGACTAACTTTGTATATAGTATAAAATATACAAATTCACAATCTTGGAATAAATATCATTGTGGGCACCATGCAATGCAAATTAGCGTTAGTACTCCTCCATATAACTTTGTAATGTTGTATATATGTAGAAACTCTAAAATAATTTTTGGCCACACTTTATTCAAAAGGAATGTTGTATGTGAAATAAGCGTGAAGAGAGGGCTTTTTAGATCAATGAGTGCGTGATGTAACATGTGTGAATGTGTAGTTGATGCATTTGGCGGGGCCTAGAGAGGTATGTGTGTGTATTACGTATTGAGAGAGGCATGGATAGAGGGGCCGACGGGGGGGGCGTGGGAGATAGCTTGAGAAATGAGAGTGGTCTAGAGAGAGAGCGAATATGGCGTCACGACAAGAGATTCCATTCCCTTGAGTGTGTATATGCAAGGGGAGGAATAGAGGCACCGGGAGAAATTTTACGTGTGTGGTGTTTGTGTTGGTATGTGTGGGTGTGAGAAGATAATGAGGCGTGGGGGCGGAGGGTGTGTCACCGCGTGAGGTCCGTGGGTCGAGGTGAGGCCCTTCGTTTGGTTCCGTCCTGCGCCACATTGGTTGGCCCGTGGCGCATTTAGGAAGACCCATGGATGACTAGTCGTACAAGACAAAGATAGCAGAATTGTGAAGGACTCTGTGTCCTTGACAAAGCCGGCTAGGATTTGTAACCCTAGGTTCTCGGACTAAGGTAACCCCTTTATCTCGATATTACTATTCATCAACCCTAACTTTAAGGGGCATCCTACAGAATGCTCTGCTAGAATCATACTAAATCGATTAGGAAGAGGTGTGAGACAATGCGTGAGAGGCAGGCGTAAAGATAATGTGCGTACATGAGACACGTAGGCAGGTCCATGTATATAGAAAGGGTCGATGAGGATTGTGCGTGTGTATGTTTGCGAGAGGAAGAGTGCTTGTGATAAAGGTTAGTGAAAACAGTTGTAAATGGTTACGAGAGGAGGAGGTTATATCTAGAGCATGTGTGCGAGAAAGACACCTCGGGAGAGAGTGTGTGAGCATGTGTGAGAGACCACGATGGAAGTGAAACTACACGTAAAGACTGCTCTACACATTGATTAAAGATATAAATTGTATCAAATATTAGGATGGGATCATGATATTTGCAATTAGCGTAAGGCGGTCATTGATCCATCGGACATCTAGATTCTATCGAATTTGAGCATGTCTATGTTATTATTCGACACAATTGATCCACATAGTTAGTATTTTGAACTCCGGACAATGCATCGCTTTAGCAATCGAATATAAGCGTGAGTATAGTTCATGTTGTGTGTGTAAAGCACATTATACATCTGAAAGTTACACAATGGACATTATAAATAGCTACCTATGAACTAGCATACATTTGAATTCAACTTAAGGTGGTTTAAAAATCGAATTCAACATGAAGTCCATTCAATTATTTGAATTTGATATCATGGCATTTGTAAACCATACCTAAATTATGGGGCACCAATCTTTGCTCTGATTTTGTACATAATAGCATATGTAGTCGTGTACAAAATAGATTCAAATTTAGCTCCTCCATTCCAAAATAATCGTAGTTATAGGATTTTCAAGTGTCAAAATTTCAAAAAAAGCGGATAATTTAATGAGGTTTTCAAACATACAAGGTCAAATATAACGTTGTCTATTTAGGTCAATCCTCATAGTTCAAGAGTACTCTAAACGTGAATGCTTGTGTTTCAAAATTTGACGAAGCGCCAAAAAGCCTCTACTACTTGAAACCGCGTGAGACCAATGTTTGGTAGTACAAGAAATTACTTTTCTAATAACTCCGACCCATGAAACCTCTGGCCCGGCGTCCAAAGGTCTAAACAGGGGTAGGTTTGTAGCTTCATCTAGGCATACGCAACCGCATCCGAAAAACATTCATACACAATGGCCGCCTAAGCACACATGCTTGTGACCGAAATCGCTCCGCCCACTATTTGGGACACATGGGATTACCATCCTACCCCGACCCATGATGAGGTCCGAAATTTAAGAGGGGCAAAGTTTGTACTTTCCCCAAATTTCAAACAAGCGTGTCCCATCTTACATTCAAAAAGCCAAAAACAAGCGCGTCCCAGACGAAACATGGTTCCCCCCCCCGCCCACCGTCCTATTCCCCATTAGTACTCAGTGGCGCCAAAACTACCTCTCCACCAGCCATGAAACCCGGCGTCCTCAATCCGCCACCCATCCCACCCATCAACGCGCCCTCCTCCATCACGCGGAGCCGATACCCGGCGTCGTTGTCCACATAACCTCAACATAGCGCCCTCCACGGCTAGTAGTTGAAGCCGAGGCCGAGCCGTCCGTGCAGAGCAGTTCAACCACGCCGTCCTGCGCCTCACCGCTGCCGCTCCAACCGCCACCCTCCACCGCACGGAGCTGTTCCTTTCGCCGTCCTTCACCGCCTCGGATCTGCTTCCCTCTCGCCGACATACGGCCACGGCAACATAGTCAACAATTTGGCCATGGGTTCATCAAGCCTGCACCCTCGAACATCGGTTTCCCGGTAAAAAAAAAGAAAATAGCGACATGTGGAGAGAACATGGTTTCCCGGTAAAAAGAAGAAAATCGGTAGCGACATGTGGAGGTGACCACACGACAACGAAAAAAGGTACTCCTCTTCCCTTATTAGTACAAATCTTACGTCTCTACTTGCAGTATTCATCCCACGAAGACACTAGTTGACCGCTTCTTCTTGATACTAGATGTTCCTAGTAACTTCGTGATGCACAAGGTTTCTCCTCATATACTATTTCACCTTAGCTAGAGGTCCGTCGCCCCCTGAATTTCAATTTTGGCAGTTGATTCCCAATTAATGGAAGCATTCCCGGCGTAACATGCGCTAGTATGCCTATTACACCGGGAAGGGCGCCTTAGTGTTTATCTTAGGGGCGTGTGCGGCCTAGAACTCTGGCGCCCGATCTGGAGGTCGGCGGGATTAAAGGATGGCTGAGGCGCTGCCAAGCTGCGGGTGGTGTGAGGTCGATGGGAGGCGGGCGGCGGAGGCAGGGAGTGCAGGCGGTGGTCGTGGCGGTTCGAGAAAGATCGTCAACGATGGTGGCGGGAGGTAGATGAAGGCCATCTGCCCGTTCCTTATAGATCGGACGGTTCATTAAAAAATCGGTGACCTATTTATTTTCGATCATTGTTATCTTAGATATGACCACATGTGGTGGTGTCTTTGGAGAATACTGCATTTCTGTGCTCATATATTACAAAATCATCTGGAGTAGAATCTAATTTTGTTTGCCATGCAATGTTGTAGAGCTATCATATGTCTCCTGTCATTTATTTTTCAGCCACCTGCTATACGCTACTTTTACGATTGCACTAGTTCTACACACACTTCACCCTTACTCTCACTATTGTGTTTTTATGCAAGGGTATTTGAGACTCTGCTGCCATGAGAGAAGCCAAAAGAAAAGAGAGAAGTCGCTCCGGCTTAGTGTGCGGGTAGGCAAGACACGTTACAAGCGCTATAAAGGGTGCGATGTCGTGAGATGGAGGCGATGGCGTAGCTCTGGAGTTGATGACCTCGCTGCAATGAACCACCATCCAGTGCTTGCTTTAACCCAGCGGTGTCATATGTGGTTGCATGTTCCATATGGTGTCTAGCTTGTATTGAAAGGCGAAGTCGGTAAGATAAGGAAAATATTTTTTACATGAACCACCATCCGTGAGCACCGGAAGACAAATAGCTAGTCGGGGCCTTTGGCGAGCCGATGACAAGCCCAGCAAAGATAGGCATCACACGGAAGCCAACTAAAAGCTGCGATGGTGGCGAAGCAGCCCGCCTCCACCGGCTCTCGGGTCCTAGATGATCATGCTCACCACTCCAGCCGGATGTCTAGCTTATATGCTTCCAATTTGGTTAAATTGCATCTGCTTAGCTTACACATTATACCTTTGAATATGACATGCCTTTACTGTTTTTGGTACATACTAGTACATACGTGTATTAACCATGTTCTTACATCAAACTAATGTTCTTGTGTATCCCTCATCAATCACTTATGATGAGGCGAGGCGGGCAAGGGACTACTCCTCATTTAAAGAATGCAGCGTCGACCTCCGACATGATTCTCAAGAAGCGAAATGCTAGATGAAGATAGTGAGCGTAGCTCTGTAGTTGATTACAACATTTCCCTACACTAGCATCATGGTGCTTGCTCTAACAGCAGCGTGATATGTGGTTGCATGTTGCATATGGTGTCTAGATTGTAATTCTTCCAATCTGGTTAAAGCTGCATGTGCTAGTCTGCTTAGCTTATACATTATACTGTTAATGTGACATGCCTTCTGTATTTAGTACATAGTACATCATCTATTAAGCATGTCCTTACATAAAACTATTGTTTTTTTGTATCCGCATCAATCAACATGAGAGACACCTTTAGTATATGAAGTGCGATATTAGTTGCATCTTTCATATGATTTATAGCATCTGTTGCTTCTAATTTGTTGAAATTCCATTTATGATGGGGCGCTTTTAACTTGGCGAGTCATATTGGTTGCATCTTTCATGTGGTGTCTAGCTTGCATTGCTTCTTATTTGCTGGAATGGTTTACCTTAGTTTACACAAACAGTTGTGAACATGCCATGCCGTCCATTTTTCGTACATATTCCATCCTGGTATCATGTGTTTGCCTTACATCAAAGTAGTGATTGTCGGTATCATGCATGAATGAGTTACGAAGAGAAATTTTATTGCTTTTTCTTGTCGGTTTTACTTGACAATTCAAAATCAATAAAGCGGAAGGAAGTTAGCAAGGCAGCGGATAAAGGTGCTCCTTCGAGCGGAGGGCCTCTCTGATTTCTACTCCTCCACACCCCAAGATGATTTCCAAGACAACACATGCATAGACACTCAACAAAGCTGTGTTTATGATGAGCACGTCTCCCCTAGTGCAGCATCACGGTGCTCCCTCTAACTTAGCACTTTATTATATGTGGTTGCATGTTATGTGTGATGTCTAGCTTGTATTGCTTCTAATTTTGTTGAATTCCATCTGCTTACTTTACACATTATACTTGAATAAGACCGTGTTCTGTTTCTAGAACATACAATATCATCTATCACACCATGTTCTTACATCAAATTACTACTGTTGTGTAACCTGCAACAATCACTTATCATAAGACACGTTTGACTTGGTGTGATATAGGTTACATCTCACATTCTTTTCTAGCTTGTACTACTAATTTGTTGAAATGGCACTTATGGCGAGACAGTTTTAACTTGGTAGAGTGATATTCGTTGCATCTTTCATATGGTGTCTAGCTTTCATTGCTTCTAATTTGTTGAAATGCCTTCTCCTTAGTTTACACATCATAAGCTGTGAATATGCAATCTTGTGAATATGCAATGGCACTAATGAGAGACCTCTAACATGGTAGTGTGATGTTGTTTGCATCTTGCATATGATTTATTTCTTGTCTTGCTTCACATTTGTTTAAGCGCCATTTATGATGAGACAACATTAACTTGGCGGAGCGATATTTGTAGCATCTTTCATATGGTGTCTACCTTCCATTGCATTGCTTCTAATTTGGTGAAATGTCTTCTTAGTTTACATCATAGTTACGGTTATCTCTTCCGTCCTGTTTTTCATACATATTACATCCTCCTATCATGTGGTTGTCTAACATCAAAGTTCAGTTAAATGCATCACGCATCAATTTGTTACGAAGAACTAAATTGTTATTCATTTTCTTGTCGAAACTTGACTTAACATGGCACAAAGAAAGAGGAAGAAACACAGAATGGCGGGGAATGAGAAGCGGATGAATCCTGCAGATTCTGCTGAATGCGATGGTGCAATAGAAGGTCAAAGTCGGCGGAAAATTCTACAAACACGGCATCCCATGCTACGAGTTGCAAAAAAAGCCAAGCGAAACAAATAGCTGCCACCAAACAAGCGAGACAGCCCTAGTTCTTGCAACACCTACCACAGTACTACCGGTGCCACGACTTACTCGTGCGTCAAGTGAAACTAGCAGCATGTTCCCAAGCCCCTTGCCACGACACTACTTCCCAAGCACTCTTGACACAAGGCGAGTTGGCAATATCAGATGAACCTTGTGAGCTTCAACAGCAAGAAGGTAGTTCTTTGGAGTCAAATTCTGATTGCATGCTTCTTTATATGTAGTCTCACGGTTTGATGTACACTAACACTTCCTATGTTTGTTGTTGGACTAGCACCTAGGCGCAAGAGAAACAAACATCGGGGATAATGCTCGATAGGTTAACTAAATCTAGAGGAGGAAGAATGGAGATCCGTTTTGAGGCAGGTTTAAAAAGGCCACGTGATGCTCTGAGTCGACCAAGTTAGTATCGAGAGCAGCGGTTGCTTTGTTAGGTGTCATGTCGTATCCTCCCAACATGGATTGATGCAGGAATGAAAAAGCGAAACCAGTTCAACACCTTCCTCGACCATTTATCGTAAGTATGGTTATGTATGGAAACTAGTAATATCGTCTTGCTCATCCAATACTTTCTAGGTTCTTGATAATGAGACTCCCATAATTTTCAGCAGATGAGGTTCAAGTTGGATAGCCAAGATGATGCAACAGACAAGCTTGCACCCATGTTTTCAAGTCTGCTCTGCGACGATGTCGGTATAACTTGAGGAAAACTCACTTTGAAGGCAAGGCTAACGGTGAACTTTCCCAAACATCTCGATGGAAAATATATCGATGAAGGCTGGAGGCCTTGTTAAACACTTGGTCGATCCGAAGTATCGGTACATTATATATATGTGATCGGATCACATGTTGAAGTCCTATTTACGCATGTGCCACACAAATCTATCTTCTTGTAGGTGAACTGTTCAAAGAACAAGGCCAACCGTATGAAAGTGAAATTCAACAGGCAGCGGGATCTCGTAGCTATATTGCACCTGCGAGGCTCTTGTAATTAGCTGCTGTTTCACTCTTTTCTTGTACCATATTATCAGATCTATATTGACTTGTTCCAAATGCAGAGGAAAGCCGCAAGGACCAAAAGTACTGAACCAAATGTTGTGGAAATCTTCAGGACATCACACCAGCAAGAAGAAGGGCATGACTACACCGATCAAAGCCGCTGTTGTAAGTCCTTAATCCTCATGCCTTTTAACTACTACTTACTCGACTTGTGCCTTGAACTGCATGGTTTGCAGCCAATGTCTATTACTCTTTTCAATTTTATACACAATTGTCTTAGCGTATCATTGCACCTTACAAGGTTTAAAGAGAGGAGTGATGTTCCTTTGATCTTGACCCGTAATCTAGTTCCGTCTTGGACTTGCCCACACAATGTTACAATTGCTGTTTATGCATTCTCGGTTGTTTTGTGATATGAATGATGTCATACTATGCTTACCATATTATAAACTTCGTCTCTTTATCCTTAGCCCTCAATACAATGTGAAGAAATAGACAATACATTAGCGATGGTACATGGTCATATGTTTGGAACCTGGTTTTATTATGTACTTTGCAATAAAATACAACTAATATTTTACATGGGTTCACGAATAAGTTACGTATATAGACCAAAGCTATTTTGTTTGGTTTTGCTGCCTCCTTAATATCTTACATTACGGTACTACTAATGTAAAACCTCAACTTTTCAGCGAGCTATGGAAAAAATGGTGGAACCGCCACCTTACGAAGGTGGCGAGGCAACTATAACCGCAATGTCGACTCTTGCGCGATGGGTCGATACACATCCACTAACGATGCCAAAAGCACGTTCTGCGTATCTTGGGTTGGTTGTTAAGGCAATATCGTCCAAACTGCCTCATGATCAAGATATGCAAGCTCAAAGCAATGTTGTATCTGCTCCAGACACAAGTCCATTCCCTAATAGAGACCCTTTGTGAAACAAGGAGAAACATTGCTCAATGTCGTCAAGATATGCATGGTTTTGAAACAGGACTATCGGACATTTGCTATGTTGTTCGAGAGCCTAGGGAAATGAAGGCGAGGTTATGGTGCTCCATCGGACAATACAACATGAAAAGCGTAACGATCGGGTCAAATGGTAGCTTGAACTTACGGTGGTGCATTTATACGCTAGGCTGTTAAGTTTTATGCCAACCTTCCTTTTGTTATATAGTTGTAATTTGTTTTGGTGCGATACAAAATTTATTCTTAACGTGCAGCCACCATTGAAGAAAACAACAAGCCATTTTTGTATAGTGTAGGGTGTTCCCTATATTTGCCTTGGTGGCGATCTTTGATGCCAGTGGATGTAATCTGTGCAATGCCTTAATAGCCTAGCGTTAGTTTGACCTTATTTATTTCCTAGTCTTCTTTTCCTGGTTTGCTAGTGGCGCAACTACCATGGGCCATATCTGAGCCGTAGGATCCATGGGTCTCCTACGGACCGTCGATAAATGGGCTTTATGTCGGTGGGCCTCGGCCATCGGATAAATGGGTCTACATGGGCGTGTCGGGCGTAATTGGTATCGGCCCGACATAGTAACGAGCCGTGGGACAGCAAAAGGCTTAATTACATTACATGCATAATGGGTGGTTAATGGGCGAGAATATAGGGCCAAGTGGAAATGGCGCAGCGGGTTAAATGGCGAAAGCGGGCGACTCTTGCCATGGGCGAATTTGGCCCATTAGGGTAACAGAGGAAATGTGGGCCGACTCTTGCCATGGGCGAATTTGGCCCATTAGGGGCTAACCCGATGTGGGCGACTCTTGCCATGGGCGAATTTGGCCCGTTAGGGGAACATGCGAGCAGGGCGGAATGTCGAGGGCGAAAAGGAGCCCAAGAACATATGGGCCGTCAATAGGCGAAAACTAACACGGGCTGAAGCGGCCCATGTAAATCACGGGCCGTTAACGGGTATAAAGAAAATTACTGTTCATTATGGGCTAGAGTCACCGTGGGCTGTAAAGGGCGAAAATCTGAAAGGCCTCATATGGGCGAAAAGCGTCGTGGGCCATACATGGGCCAAAAGTGAAATGGGCTGGTGTTATATTGGCGGCCCACATGGCGTTGTTGGGCGATTTCCTTAAGGGCCTAACGGGCCGTGAGTTAACGAGCGTAAAATGGGCTATTGCAAAGAGACCGTTAACGAGGCTTTTCATGGGCCAGCCGTTAACTTTTGACCAAGTCAAGCGGGCGGCTTTGTAAGCTAAATGGGCGATGGTGGGCGTGTGCGTGTCGACATATCATAAGCGCCTATCGACCCAGCGACGGTGACCGTGTTTCGTTCGACCAATAAAATTTTACCGTGGAAATTTCCCATTGGTCGGGGCTGTTAATGGGTTATCGGATCCAAAACCGACCCAATAGCTTAACGGCGTTCCGTTCTGATGGATGCCGCGTGTCGGTCACCCTTGATGAAAGTACTTACGTGACGCGCGATTTATCGTCATGGAAGTGGACACTTCGTGATGATAATTTTGGCAATGTCATGGAACACTTCTCTGACGACCAGGTATGACTATCTTGATTACATCATAAATTTGTCATGGATGTACATGCATGACAAAAACGCGACCTCTTGTGACAAACACGTATCATCACATAAGTGTATTTTTTTTGTAGTGATACTTGTTCATAAGATAACCAACATGTATTCTAACAAACTGATGAGTATTTTTATCTACTTTTTTGTGACCGGAACGTCCATTGAGGTAGGCAGGCAGAGGCACACAGGGGCTTTGTAGCGTTGGCCTGATGCAATGTATAGAGGTTCCAACTGTTAGTCACCTGGGAAAGAAGATGTGTTCATAAAGAGCCTAGACTCGTCTTTTCCCCAACTCTGTAGCCAATTTAGGTTGGAAAATTCATGAAAAATTCTTCAATCATCATCTGCACGAGTTTCTCCATTGCTTACATCTGCATGTACATACTGACATGGAGTAACTCTCATAGTAGCAAGAAATTTTAATTTCCACCGACGTCCAAACAAAGTATTAACACAACCGGAGCAAAGAAGATCACAGAGATGAAAAAATGATAATAAATATAGAGAAAAAATAGGATGGGTGAATAAAATGTTCCAACCTTACAAATTGAGGTGCATTACTAAGAAAACTGAAACTTCTTACCATGTTGCTTGCACAAGTAGCAGGCTTTCCTAGGTTTGGATCACTCCAAGAAATCAATGGGTAAATTGCGGCAGCTGCTATGTTCTGCTGATTGTGCAGAAGTACGAAGTGGTCAAGACATCGACATAGGGATGGATTGCATTGCAAATTCGACAGCCAACAACGAAGGGAGCACATCTCTGAAGAAAAAACAAATCCACGACATGATCACTACTCTCTGATAGCCGATGAAGAAAGTAGATGGAGAGCACCATCACCAGCACTGGCGGAGCTCTGTCCAGGCTGCAGAGGCGACGAAGCGGGTTTATCTCCATCGCGCACATCCAGGTGTCCACCGGCAGGCGGCATGCCCTGTCGAGCCGGCCCGGTGCTCTGTCAAGGCTATTAGTGCGATGGCAGTCGCTGCGCACACACTAAACGCTTGCTTCATGCCTGTATAAACTTCCGGCATAGTGAAATAAGCTTTCTAACAATCCGAATCAACATAATGGAACTCGGTTCAAACTGTCAGTCCAAGTTAGGATTGATATACGCAACACAAAACACAATTGAGACATACAACTTCAAAATGGTGTAACAGTTCTCTACCGCAATGCACATTTGAAAAGATCGGCACTTTGAAAAACTTCATTGCCTCCCTAGGATGGCAATAGCATGAACCTCGACACGTATGTCGCATATCGCTTTCAAGATCAGTAAGCGAGTCGATGGTTCAAGCTCCTTGTACAATTCAATTTCAGATCTGCACAAGATTGAACAATTAGAAAAACTATGAAGATAAGACTAAATGAGAATATATCATCAAGCAATTCTCGTGTACAGGACTAAGCCATGTGATGCAACTATTGGTACATCACCTTCTGCAACCTGCAGTTTGGATCTCTGTTAGTTTATTGAATGGAATATCAATACTGGCATTAAATTGTTTGCAACATAACCAATCCTAGAGATGCTGGCTGAACAACATGTATTGCCTAAGCAGAACATGCGATCAAATATATATATACTCTAGTAAACCAATGAATGAAGTATGTTCCAGCGATGAAATAGAGGCATCAGCCATGCTGCTACTGTACCATGTGCTCAAATAGTTAATGCAAGAAAACTAAAGATTAGCAGTAAATTCCTAGAAGCCTAAGCGAAGAAAAACAAACCCGATCGCCCGATCTGCGGTTATTTGGGGGTATGATAGTAGAAAAGGAACATGCACATGGAGGAAGTTGAGGACGGAACCGAGCTCCCACATACAGTGGAGCCACCACCGTGCTAGCTCAGCGGGCGCTTCGGGCTCCAACACAAGCAGCGTCACCACACGACATTGCGGCTTCTCGTCCGCGGCGGCACCTGCTGCAGCTCGGTGACGCGGCCCTTCTACCGGCCAGCACAGAAAATAATTTTGTTGTCAAATTTCATCAAACACTTTGCATGCCTTGAAATAGGAATATTATGGTAGGGGGAGTGGGATCCAGGGGAGCGGCGGGCAGGAGGCATATCGTGTGGCAAGTAGGAGGCGCGCGCTGTTGAGGAGGCTGGGCACCGTCTTCGGCGGTGCTGCGGGATGGATGTCGACGAGCAGCTCATCCGTGCTCCCCACATGGCCGATGAGCAGTAGCGGCTGGGTGTCGCGCGAGATGCGACGGATCCTGTCGATCTCGTCCATATTTGGCGACCGCGGACCGAGGATGGGCACCGCAGGGCGGCGGTGGAGGGATGGGGGCGCGGCGGCCGAAGAAACCCTCGTGCGGGGCAGCAATTTCATCGAGAGTCAACAACGGGCAAGTCAGTTGAGCGTACGAACCGTTTTATTTTTTACTTACATCTGGCTACGGTGGACTGCGGGTTGATTCTTGTCAACCGGGGACTTTTTGCAAAAGCGTCTTGTGACGCCGAACCCGACAGACTCAACCGTGCTTTATTATTAGGGAGATTATGGTTGTTTTGAGAAAGTGTTGTCATCAAAGTTTATTATTATTGCTAAGCTAGTTGATTATGCCATTGATATGAGTAAACATGAGACCTAAGTGTTATTGTGAATATGGTTAGTTCATAATCTTTGCTAAAAACCTGAATGCTGCCTTTACATATTTACAACAACAAGAGCATCTGAGTTTTAGAAGTTTTGTTTATCACTTTTAGTTTGTCAACTGAATTGCTTGAGGACAAGCAAGGTTTAAGCTTGGGGAGTTGATCGTCTCCAACGTATCTACTTTTCAAACACTTTTGCCCTTGTTTTGGACTCTAACTTGCATGATTTGAACGGAACTAACCCGGTGACATTGTTTTTAGCAGAATTGCCATGGTGTTATTTTGTGCAGAAATAAAAGTTCTCGGAATGACCTGAAACTTCACGGAGAATATTTTGGAATTAATAAAAATCTTGGCGAAAGAAACAATACCGGGGCCCACACCACATCACGAGGGTGAAGCGCGCCCACCTCGTGGGCCCCGAGGCTCCATGACCTCAACTCAACTCTATATATTCCGTTAGGAGAAAAAAATCAAAGAGAAGGATTCATCACGTTTTGTCTGAGACGCCGCCAAGCCTAATCTCTCGGGAGGGCTGATCTGGAGTCCGTTCGGGGATCGGAGAGAATCCATCGCCGTCGCCATCATCAACCTTCCTCCATCACCAATTTCATGATGCTCACCGCGTGCGTGAGTAATTCCATCGTGAAGCTTGCTTTCGTGGTGATGGGTTGGATGAGATTTATCATGTAATCGGGTTAGTTTTGTTAGGGTTTGATCCCTAGTATCCATTATGTTCTGAGATTGATGTTGCTATGACTTTGCTATGCTTAATGCTTGTCACTAGGGCCCGAGTGCCATGATTTCATATCTAAACCTATTATGTTTTCATGAATATATGTGAATTCTTGATCCTATCTTGCAAGTCAATAGTCACCTACTATGTGTTATGATCTGGTAACCCCGAAGTGACAATAATCGGGACCGCTCCCGGTGATGACCGTAGTTTGAGGAGTTCATGTATTCACTAAGTGTTAATGCTTTGGTCCGGTACTCTACAAAAAGGAAGCCTTAATATCCCTTAGTTTTCAATAGGACCCCGCTGCCACGGGAGGGTAGGACAAAAGATGTCATGCAAGTTCTTTTCCATAAGCACATTATGACTATATTGAATACATGCCTACATTACATTGATGAACTAGAGCTAGTTACTGTGTCACCCTATGTATAAGCATTGCACGAGGAATCGCATCCGACATAATTATCCATGGTGATCCATTGCCTCTGAGCTTTTCACATATTGATCTTTGCTAGTTACTTTTCCGTTGCCTTTATTACAATTACTACAAAATTCTCTTTGTTACTTTTGCCACGTTACCGTTACTTCCATACTACTTTGCTACTAAATACTTTCTTTGCGAGATATTAAGTTTTCCAGGTGTGGTTGAATTGACAACTCAAGCTGCTAATACTTGAGAATATTCTTTGGCTCCCCTTGTGTCGAATCAATAAATTTGGGTTGAATACTCTACCCTCCAAAACTGTTGCGATCCCCTATACTTGTGGGTTATCAATGCTATGGTTGGGTTTTACCTTAATGATATTTGGTAATTGCGGATGTCGGATGTGGGGTTCCGGCAAACCCTTAAGGTTAGAATACTGGGGTGCGCACGAAGTATTTCCCTCCTACCAATCTACGCTCCAGCTCGCTAAGATCTTGCAGACGAACTCGATGAACTCACAACACAGAAAGAGACACGGGGTTTATACTGGTTCGGGCCATCGTTGTGGTATAATACCCTACTCCAGTGTGTGGTGGTGGATTGCCTCCTGGGCTGATGATGAACAGTACAAGGGAAGAACAGCCTCCTGAGGTCGGGGTGTTCTTGTGGGAGTGTTGGCTTCTCGATCTGTCTCCATTCTCGATCTGTCTCAGTTGTCCCTACTACTGCGGTGGCTAGACCTATTTATAGGGGCCCTGGTCCTCTTCCCAAATGTTGAGCGGGAAGGGAGCCAACAACGGCGGGCAAATATGAAGGGGGACAACTAGTACAAGCTATCTTGACAAAAGCGGTCTTCGCCTGTGAAAAGCGCTGGGATGACGCCATCTTGGGCTCCACGATGACCTCCGCCTTGCTGTCCTCCTAGTCTTGGTCTTGTTGCACCAATATGGCAACCTTTGCGTGATGCCTCGGTACTCTTCATCTGCGCTTGCCTCCCTAGCACCAAAGAGGAAATGGGGACGCTGCGCGCACTGGCGCCCACCTGGCACCCGCCTGGCGCCGTTCGTCATGGCTCACATCACGAGTGCCTCGTGAGGTTTGCCCCGCCTTGATATCTCCGCTCCTCGTGAGCCGGCCTGGCGAGGCCACTCCAGAGGAAGTCTTGCGCCGTCCGCCTCGCGAGGCTTGGACACTTGCGAAGGTCTTGGATGCCTTGATGATTAAGATGGGCCGTACGGCCCGCTGCTCAGCCACGCCGTGGGCTGCAGGCAGGCTAGTCTGGGGACCCTCGTTCCCAGAACACCGACAGTAGCCCCCGGGCCCAAGGTGCGCTCGGGCTTGGCTTCGCGGCGAAGCCAAGGGTCAAGTTCGGAGCACCACGGGCCCCCAAAAGCTTGCGGCATTGGTCGACGCGTGGCGGTTGATTGGACGTGGGCGTCTCCGCTTCCCCACGCTACCTCGGCAACTACTCGACTTGACAAGTCCCTACGACATGCAAGGAAAACTATCATTACCTGCGATCGTGGGAGATGCCGGTTGGCCTTCTCTCGCTATAAATGGGGAGGCGGGCCGGTTGCTCTCTCTCTCTCGCTTGTTTCATCCTCCTTGCTCCTCTCGACAACAATGGCGCCCATTAGAGGTTTTCATGAAGAAAGGAAAAGCTCCCGTGACGATCGAGCCACTTCGCGAAGAAGCGGTCGATCCATCGCCGTGACAAAGCGGCGATGCAATTGGTGGCGAGCCTTAGTGCGGCGGCCCCCATCGAAGTACCCGCTACCTTATGCGCCCGAGCGAGGCTCGGGAGGGCAGGAGGCAAGCAGCACCGCCCGCGCCGTGTCGGGGGTCGCCGCGCCACATCGCTAGGCGCTGTCGCCCCTGGGGTCCACGCCGCCGACTCCTCGCGTGAGTTGGTGCTGTGGACGCCAATGCCACCGAGCTCCTGGATCTGCTTCCCGCGGTTCTTCTCCGACGTGATGCCGCCGAGAGGCGCTCGAGCTACAGGCTGCGACATCTTGACTGCAGCGCTCCAGCTGACGAGCGGAGATCAGCGGTCCCCACCAGCAAGATCTTCATGACTCATGGTGCAGGGCAAGATCGCTGCGGGTTTGCCGTGCGAGGGCCCTCGCGATCCGCCGGTCTGACGGCGCCTCCGCTCTTCTTCAAGGTCTTGACGCTGAGGCCACCGCTTGGAGTGCTGCTCTGGAGAGGAGCGCCAGATCGTCGTGCACCCCGATCGCGGCCGCTCCAATAGCAGCCGCAGTTCCTGGGAGTCCGGCAGCTCTCCCGAGCTTTACAAGACTCCGGAGACGAGCGACGATAGCTATGTCCCTTCGAGCTCTCGCCGCGCTCGGAGCAAGGCTACGGCGTCCGGTCGCCGCCACCGCTGATCTGGATAGGGTTGGTGCCGGCCTCCCGTGGCCCACTGTTGATGATGGCGTCCGCCACGGGGGGTGTAGTAGGACTCCCCTTAGTAATAGCTTTTGTCTCCTGCGGAGGATCACGAATCACCCCATGGGGGCATGTAAGGGTCTGTAATGTCTTTTGTGTTCATCTTTCTTGTTATAAGAACTTGGAGAACGCATGTCCCGTTAAGGCTCGGTCCCCCCTTTCTTTCCTCGCGATAGCTTGTTGCTCTACGCTGACAGGTCCCGGTCCCAAAGCGGCTACAACCGTCGCTGGTATGCCAGTCGCGCGTGCCGTGGTCAAGGCCGGGAGGTGCGCGGCCCGAGGTCGATAAGAGCCCCGAGTAGCGATGCTCGGGGGTCCCCCTTAGCGCTCAAGCAGGCATGGTAAAGAGAGAAAGGGAGTTGACGCGGCCACAATGGGGTTGAGGCAGGGCGCGAGCGACCATTAGGCCTAAACATTTAGCTGATTCGGGTGTAGGACTTATCTCGTTGATTTTGTGGTGGCTCCTGACATGGCGCCAGAGCTGCGCGCCTACTTGTGCGGCATAGCTAGGCCGACCCATACGAGTTTCCCTTCCCCCATGCTCTCCTTAGTGCTCTACGTCCTCAGGTCCCGCCCTCGGCGAGCTCGGCCGCGTTGGTATGCCGGTCGCGATGCGTGGTCAAGGCCGGTGAGGTGGGAGGCCGATGAAACTCTGAGTCGCGATGCTCGGGGCCCCCATTCAGCAGCATAGCGAATCGCATGAGGAAAAAGGGGACTCGCGGTGCCGTCTGCTATCCTTCCCTCAGGACTCCTGTGAACAGGCACAAGAAGGAACATGGTTGATCTATTACAGCTATTAGCTTTGCCGCTGGTTGCTCTGGGTGGCGAAGGCACCGAGGGCACAGTGAGGTGGCGTGTGTCGCGGCGTCTGCATGAACAGGAGCTCGACCACTGGAGTTTGTCGGTCGTGGCGGGGACGGACCCATGCACCAGCGCCGTGCCTATGTGAAGGCCTCGGGCGGCGATGATTGAGCGGCGATAGCCGTTGCGGATTAAGCATAAAGAGCGGATCGACTTGGATAAATGCGAGAAGATACATGCCACTGGAGTCTGCGCTGGCGGGTTGGGGATGATGCAGCCGAGGGCGCCCAGCAAGGTAAGCTAAAACTTAAGCAAAGGGGTAATGCCACGAGGGGCGGACCCATGTGGCACAGGAATAATGCAGCCGAGGGGTGCTCCCAACAAAACGAACTTGAAAGATGTCACACAGTTACGTAGGCAGTAGAGTTGATGTAGGCTGAAGCCGCACATTGAAGGAATGACTCCTCATGAGCCACGGGACCACATGCCTCGGGGAGGCTCAGGGGCTCGGGAGGTTCCTAAAGAGCATCTCCATCTCTTCTGAGCAGTAGCGGATCCACGGCCTCTGAGGCGCGGGACCTGCCGCAAGTTGCGATGATGGGCGGCGCCATCTCGGCAAGCGAAGGGCATCTGACGTAGCTGTGGTGGGCCCTCCTGGCTGCCCATGCGTGATGGCGAGCGCTCTGAGATCGGCCCTGTTGAGCCTGGAACATCGGCCAGAGAGGCGCAGCCCGCATCCTCATTGGATGGGGAGTTGCATGCCGTGTGCGGCTGTTGCAGCGCATGGCTCTTGCTTCTTGCAGTTCTTGGGTGGTCTTGGTGATGAACTCACGGGTGTTGGGCACTCCTTGCCTGTGCTCTCTGAGGAAGGCATGCCATGAAGCGCTTCAAGTGGTGCCCAGCGCCTCCCTCGTGAGGTTGGCAAGGTCTGAGGCCCTCGGAGAGAGCCCCAGAGCCCTGCCCAGGAGGGCGCCAGGCGCGCCTTCCTATGCGATGGAGGAGGCGCCCTGGGCAGGGCGCGATCTGACGAGGCTCTGACGCGCGCCATCTCCACAGGGTCTGTCGTCGCGGCAACTTTTTCTTAGGGATGGTCTCGGGAGGCCTTCACTTACATTGTCGGGGTGCGTCGATTGCTGCGGCTTGAAAGGCGCGCTCAAGAGAGCACACCGCATCTCTTTCTTCACATGGGACCGTGATGATTCCTCCGCTTCCTAGCATCTTGAGAATGTTGTAGCCGTGATGAATGACTGCCATGAACTTGGCGGGGCTGGATGCAGGATGGCATTGTCGGCAGGCGGATGTCTTGTGACGTCGAAGTCGATGAGCTTGGTGCGGTGGTTGTCCGCGCTTGTCGAAGGTGGCGAACAGCGGACTTGCCCTATCGGTGTGGTGGAACCATCATCACTCTGAGAAAGGCTTGGTTGGTGGAGCTGCTCATAGGGCACTTGAAGGTCGTCGAGCGATGTCGACGGATAGGGCGTTGAGCCCTGCGCCGCCGTCGATGAGAGTCTTGGTGACTTGCACATTGCTGATGACTAGGGAGCACAGCATTGGGAGTGCGCCGGCGGTGGCTGCGCACTTGAGCTGGTCCGCCGAGTTGAAGGTAATGGCACATTGGGACCACGTGAGCGGGCGTGTGGCCTCGAGCTTGGGGAGAACCGCGTTCACCTTGCAAGCGAACTATTTGAAGATGCGCTAAGAGGTGGGGCTGTCGCGCCAAGATGCTGGCGATCGCGCGGCTCCTGGATGCTCCGGCCCCTCGTCTGGTGGTGGTCGTCGTTCCTTCTTGGTGGCGGCATCGGAGGAAGACCGCGCGTGCCTGGGCGATCCTCGCGAGTGGGTCCCTCCGAGCACCCTCGCGAGTTGGTCTACCAGCCGGTCCTTGAGGCCGGTCGCGCCACTCTGGCGCGAGCCGACGGCGTCCCAGCGTCATCTCCACGTCCTCCTCCGCGGCCGTAGCCCGTCGTTCTTGATCGGGCGTCGGCCGTAGCGCCCTTCTCGTATAGCTCTGAGCTCTTAGCGATCGCTGGTGTTGTGGGTGTTGAGGTTGTGGAAGGCGCTGAACGGTCGGCCGTTCTTGGACGACTCAGGCTGATCTCTGCCTCTCTTGGTGTCGGGCTCCGCTGCGAGCACCACTGCGTCCTTGTGCTTCACGTCCTTGGCCTTGGTCTTCTTTTCTTCCGCTCCTACAGCTGGTAGCTCGAGGAGAGAGGCGCCCTACTCAGCTCTAAGCGCACTTGGTTGCCGGTTGAACAACTCACGAGAGGTGCGAGCTCTGGTGGATGGCGAGCTCTTCTTTCATCTTGGCGTCCGCGGGCGCGCCGGAGAACACAGAGATGATGGCCTCGTCCGTGACCTTGGGGATCTTGAGGCGGTGTTGTTGAAGCGCTGTATGTATACGGAGAGTTTCTCCCGGTGTTGCTTGATCACGGCGTAGATCGCCCATGGCGGTGGGCGATCGCGAGTGCCACAGAAGTTAGCGGCAAGCGGCGCGCATCTCGTCGGGAGGAGATCGAGCCGTGCTGCGAGTTCGAGGCCAAGCGGGCCCCATCGCTTGAGAAACCATGGGAAACTAGTTCGCCATGACTTTTCCGTCGCCGTTAGCTGCCCGATGCTCGGCTTCGTATAGCTGCGAGGGACTCATGAGTCGGCAGTGCCGTCGTAATGAGGAGGCAGGTCCGGCTTGAACTTGCTCAGCCAAACAACGCTCGCGCCTTTCGAGGGTGAAAGCGCGCAGCAGGTGTGGTTGCCGAGGCCCGCGAAGTGGAGCTTGGTCTTGGCGGGGTTCGCGCTGCCGCTGCGCTGCGGTCTGTGATCTTAACGAGGTGGCGGGAGGCGCAGCGCAGCTTCTCATGCCCCGGGATTTCTTGGCAGCTTCTTTCTTGGCGCGCATGCACGGGCGCGTTGGATCCGCCTGCGGAGGTCGCGCCTTGGTGCCAAGAGCACCGTCTTGGGGAGTGAGTGGTGGAGACCGCCGCCATGAGCCCGTTGCCCGCGGCTGGTTGAGGGGAAGCGAAGAGTTGGGCCGGTCTTGGAGAGCCCCTGCGGCGCGGACGAGCTTCAGCGGCGTGGTGAAACCCTCCTCATAGACGTCGTCGACAGGGCGGTAGCGCAGGAGCTCGTTCGCCGCGATGAGCGCGGCTCGTGCCTCCATGGGAGTGCGTTGCGTGCGGGATGAAGAACCAGCAGGGGTGAGCAATGGAGTAGCGGTGCGGCCATCTTGCCGCACCAAAGGATGCAGCAAGGACGCCTGCTGCTCGTTCCCCGCCGGGCCGGTGGCAGCGTTGGCGACGGGAGACGGAGAACGACGAGGTGGCCCGCCTACAAGAGCTGTTTGAGCGACGCAGGCGGAGAGGGCTGCCCGACGCTTAGCTCGAGCACGGCGAGCGTCCGCCGTGGAAACGACAAAGCGATGGAGCAGCGAATCGATGGAAGGGAAGCTACGACGCTCCCCTATCTGGCGCGCCAAATGTCGGATGTGGGGTTCCGGCAAACCCTTAAGGTTCGAACACTGGGGAGCGCGCGAAGTCTTTCCCTCCTACCGATCTATGCTCTAGCTCGCTAAGATCTTGCGGACGAACTCGACGAACTCACAACCGAGAAGAGACCACAGGGTTTATCTTTGGTTCAAGCCACCGTTGTGGTGTAATACCCTACTCGATGTGGTGGTGGTGGATTGCCTCTTGGGCTGATGATGAGCAGTACAAGGGAAGAACATCCTCCTGAGGTCGGGGTGTTCTTGTGGGAGTGTTGGCTTCGCGATCTGTCTCCGTTCTCGATCTGTCTCAGTTGTCCCTACTACTGCGGTGGCTAGACCTATTTATAGAGGCCCTGGTCCTCTTCCCAAATGTTGGCGGGAAGGGAGCCAATAGCGGAGCAAATTTGAAGGGGGCAGCTAGTACAAGCTATCACGACAAAAGCGGTCTTCGCTGCGAAAAGCCACAGGATAGCCGTCTTGGGCTCCACGATGACCTCCGCCTTGCCGTCCTCCTGGTCTTGGTCTTGTTGCACCAATATGGCAACCTTTGCACGATGCCACAGTACCGCCGTCTGCGCTGCCTCCTTAGCACCAAAGAGGAAATGGGGGCGCTGCGCACTGGCGCCCTTTGGCGATGTTAAATCATAGCTCACGTCCACGAAGTGCCTCGTGAGGTTTGCCCATGATATCTCCTATCCTCGTGAGCCGGCCTGGCTAGGCCACTCCAGAGGAAGTCTTGCACTGTCCACCTCGCGAGGCTTGGACCCTCGTGAAGGTCTTGGATGCCTTGTTGATGAAGATGGGCGTGCGGCCCATTGCTCAACTCCACGCCGTGGGCATGACGAGCAAGTCTGGGGACCCCCGTTCCCAGAACGCCGACAGCGAATGCTTGCTAGAGTTTCAATCATAAGTGCATATGATCGAAGTATAGAAAGTATGTTAGCTCATGCCCCTCCCTCATATAAAATTGCAAGAATGATTATCGGTCTAGTTATCGATTGCCTATGGACAAATGACTTTCTTGTTGACAAAAGATATCTACTTTTATTATCTCACAATTTATTCATAGTTTTATTCCCGCAAAGTACTTCTAGTTTTATTCTTGTTCTAGGTAAAGCAAACATTAAGTGTGCATAGAGTTGTATCGGTGGTCGATATAACTTGAGGGAATGTCTGTTCTACCTTTAACTCCTCGTTGGGTTCGACACTCTTATTTATCGAAAAAGGCTATAGAAGATCCCCTATACTTGTGGGTTATCAGCCACTTCACCACACTCCTCTCCACTGTCCTCCACCACACAAGCTCTCGTCCGGTGATCTTCGGCCTTCTCTAGCATGGCGGGCAGCGAATAAATAGGTTATTCATGCGGAGATCTACTAGATCCCTTCGGCCACTCACCATTTCATAAAAAAAATAACAGAGCTTCAGATAGTTCCCCAGAAGGAAGCAAGGAAACAAGCTACACCGACAAACAATACTTCAAGACATAAAGCACCCCTATTGGGATATGTGAAGATCCACGTAGATGCCAGCCTAACTCGCTCTGGCGTGGGGGTTCTACAATAGTCGCGTGCATAAACGGAGAGGGTCTTTTCTTGGGAAATTCAGCCCTGATCATCCATGGAATCAACGAGGTTGCGCCGCTAGAAGTGATTGCCTATCGTGAAGCTCTATCTCTTGCCGAGGATCTTCTACTTCAAGTTTTATTGTTGCCTCTGACTCGAAACGGGTGATTAATGACATTGAGAAGGGAACGAACAATATCTATGGACACATTTTCAAAGAGGTCAAGATCGAGCCTCAAACTTCAATTGCAAAATCAACTTCGAAGGTGGAGAAACGATCATAGATGCAGATAGACTAGCTAGATTTTCGAACTCTCTGGACGAGGGGCGCCATGTTTGGTTTCAGCCCTACCATCCATTTTGTATTCCACTTCAGGTGGCTTTCGATCAATAAAATTTAGCTATCCCCTAAAAACAACTAGGGGCATCATCATGCTAAGTACAATTAGATTTTCCTATATAGAAAATCCTAGCCAACTTGTATACCACCTCGTTAGCTTCCCTATGATAATGAATATATTTCACCACTCAATATCACAAGCATAAGTAATCAAGACACGTAACTGAGGATGCTTGATCATACCATTGTTGTTGTCCTAAGCATGAACCAATAACTTCCAAATAGTGAGAGAGTCTGCATACAGTCTATTACAACTGATTTCATTCGCCAAAACCAAGCCATCTCTTAAAGCAAGCGCCTCCATGGTTACAACTGAAGCTGCACGGGGAACATATATGGAGCGAGTTGCCAAAAAGTTTCTAGTTGCATCCCGATGACAACTCCAGTAGCTCCTGTACCATCATCAAGATAGTATGAAGCATCTACATTTCATTTAACAAACCTCGAGCCTAGTTCAAACCATTTCCTTTAAAACCATATTAGGCTTAGCGATGACTTTTGAATAATTTGAAGAGATAGCCAGAATCGAAAGAGCTAGCACAGTTGTTAAAATGCGGGATAGTCTCACCACGGGAGATTTGACATCGCATCCACCAAATATATTAGCAGGCTGTAAGTGCAACTTCCTATAGACACAAGTCTAAACCAAGCAGCTGGCCAACATGTAGTCGAAGTAGGTGTTCCAACATACAAAATTAGGCCGGTCAATATTCATAGCTTATGACATGAAATCACTCAAGCCAAGTTTCTCCCAAATAGCTCTCGACGTATTGCAATTAAATAGAAGGTGAGAAATGTTCTCCACTCTCTAATTACACACTGGAGATGCCACAAATATGGCGATTTGCAATTACAACCTTAACTGGAATGAGACCACGCAATACTCTCGAGCCAAATATTTTGACTTTTGCAGAACCTTCAGCTTCCAGAAAATTCCCCATACCGAATTTGGCCCAGAAGTGCTTTTGCAACATCCCTGTGAAGTTCTATCACCGTACAGATGTGTCCATTCATGGTGATATGCCATTTTGATCAAAAAATATCCCGTTTTAGAATAGTGTCATGCAACAAAATCATTAAAGGCATCATACTTAAGGATTATCTGTAAAATTATGTGTGTATCCACCATAGACAGAATGGGCCTAATAATATATTCATCCCATTGCTCGATAACTGGATTAATCAAATCACTAACATTTGCGGTAACAACACCTCTCCCTAGAGAAGTTACTTTACATCTTGGACTCGAAGGGATCCATGAATCTCCATATATACTTATACTTTCTTCATTCTAAAGTCTTCATATGTTGAGGGGAGTTATGGTGGTGTTTTGGGAAGCGACGCGACGTTTGGAGTGTGGCTCCTCATGTGCAGTCTCCGACGCCCATGTTCCTCGAGTTATATCGCTCGGGCCTTGTTGTGGAAAACGGCCGATTCGAGCATTCCTCCTTATCCCGACCCGTGCTTTAAGATTCATGCAGGCTAAGATTTTTATGCAAGGTAGACAATGAAATGAACCTAAACTATATCATGCGGGTCTAGTTGGATTTAATGTAGGCTACCAAATGCGTCCTAGGACGTGTTTGGTTGCTTGCATTGATACGTCCATTTTGCAGCATGCTTTCATATTGATATTTATTGCATTATGGACTGTTATTTCATTTTACAATACAATTCTTATGCATTTTTCTCTTATTTTGCAAGTTTCACGTGAAGAGGGAGATTGCCAGCAACTGGAATTCTGGGCCGGAAAGGGCTATATTGGAGACACCTATTCTGCACAACTCCAAATGACCTGAAAATTGGTGGAGAATTATTTTGTAATATATAAAAAAATATTGGCGAAAGAATGAATAGAAGGGGACCCACCAGGTAGCCAAAAGCCTGGGGGCGTGCCCTACCCCTAGGGCGCACCCCCTGAGCTTGTGGGGCCCCTGGCAGGCCTCCGAAGCCCATCTTCTGCTATATGATGTCATTTGACCTAGATGAAATCAAAAGGAAGGTTTCGGGATGAAGCATCACCGTCTAGAGCCGAAACCTCGGCAGGAGCACTTTTGCTCTTGGGCAGAGCGATTTCGCTAGGGAAACTTCCCACGCGGAGGGGGAAATCGAAGCCATCGTCATCACCAACGATCCTATCATCATGGGAGAACCAATCTTCATCGACATCTTCACCAGCACTATCTCATCTCAAACCCTAGTTCATCTCTTGTATTCAAACTTTATCTCAAAAACTCATATTGGTACATGTGGGTTACTAGCTAGTAGTTTTGATTACATCTTGTAGTTGATGCTAGTTGGTTTATTTGGTGGAAGATCATATGTTCAGATCCTTAATGATATTCAATACCCCTCTGATCTTGAACATGAATATGATTTGTGAGTAGTTACTTTTGTTCTTGAGGTCATGGGAGAAGTCTTGTCATAAGTAATCATGTGAATTTGGTATTCATTTGATATTTTGATGATATGTATGTTGTGATTCCCTTAATGGTGTTATGTGAACGTCGACTACATGACACTTCAACATCTTTGGGCCTAAGGGAAGTGTCGGTGTACAAAAGTAGGGGCTCTCCTTTTTTACCCCTTTACTTGTGCACGGGTAGTCAGAGCCGCGCCCACGGCCACACTAAGTAGGGCAGAGGAGCGAAGCCAGAGGCACAAGACGGCCAAGGAAACACCAAGACAGAGACACAAAGAGCAGAAGGGTGAGGTGGGCTCCCCCGGCAAGGCCCTTGCCGGGGCGACCTCCGCAGCCCCGGCAATAGCCTTGCCGAGGTAGCTTGCCCAATGCCAGCAGAGCGCGCCACCCTTGAGCCAAGGGTTCCAACGCCACCAACCACATTGGAACCAAGGCTCGGGAGGCACCTCCGTGGTGGCATGCAGATCTTTGTGAAGATCTGAAGCATACAAGATCAGATGAGGACCAGAAGACGACCATCCTCGGCAGGATCCTAGCCGAGGGAAATCCACGAGACCCCCGGCAAGAGCCTTGCCGGGGACGACAGCGATGCCGCAGCAAGACCCTTGCCGGGACCCGGCGGGGCCCTTGCCGAAGACGCCTGCGAGGCCACAACCAAGCCCGCATCTGCCAAGACTACACCGCCGCTCCCATGCAGCTGCTAGCTCAATCAGCTGGGCAGGCACCTGCGTGGCAGCATGCGGCCTCTACACCGACGCAGCTAGCATCTGCGTGGTGGCATGTAGATATTCGTGAAGACTCCACCACCACGCCAGTCCAGCAGCCAGCCAACGTGGCGCTGCAATGCCTCATCAGCTCGGATGCGCGTCGGAGCCAGGCGAGGCGGCGACAGCTGGGACGAGCTTCCCTGCCGACCCCGAAAGCAAGAGGGGCACGTCGGCAGTGCATTAAATGCGTTTGTCCGACGATGCCAGAGGAGAGACTCATCCACTGTACACCTTTCCACCTCCGGTGTGCCACTGTGGCGACCCCTTTTGGTCTATAAAAGGTGGTCCGAGGCGACGAGGAGAAGGATTCGGATCTTTTGGACTAGACACGGACCGTAGCTAGTTCGAGAACTCAAGAACACTCAAATACATACACAAAAGCAGGACTAGGGTATTACGCATCTTCGCGGCCCGAACCTGGGTAAACGATCCGTGTTCTGACCGCCGAACCCGCTCTTTGCACAACCCCGTGCCCGCCAACCATAGAAGGGATCCCAGTGATCCCATAGGTGTCTTTTCCACCGACATCTTTGGCGCGTCAGGTAGGGGCAGCGCAGTTTTGGAAATCTAGTCTAGCAGTTAGTTCAGCAGTTCTTCATCGCCATGGCTCCCAAGAAGAAGACGATCACGGCGATTGGTTCATCGGGAGCCGAGCGACCCGTACCAGTGCGGGCGAGCGGTGGGGTGGTCACGGGCAGAAGCCGAGGCGCGACCCGCGAACACCCACATCGCTCTGGCAGCCAAATCCTGGTGAGCGGCGTCGTTCGTGCGCGGGACGACGGGCCGCACGCCACCAAATCCAAGGACGGAGCCGGAGCCCACGCGGGGCCCTCCAAGAGCGACGCCGTGCCGCCCACAGGGGGCGCGGCGACTTCCAAGACGCCCACGCCGGCGCCCACGACGCGCTCTTCCCAGGTTGTGCGCGACGAGAAGCGTTGCCACGCTGGTGACCCTGGGCGCAGCTGTGGAAAGAGTCATGTGCCTCATTCGCGGGACGTAGAAGACCAACATGCACGCCGAGGCATCGGTGAAAATGGCACACAGCCGCAAGGCCGTGATAGAGCTCCTTATAACATGGTTAGAAGTTGGAGTGCATCACGGTCCATGCAGCTTTCGCCGCCACCCACGCCAGCAGAAGCTTGGCGCGAGCGCAGTTGCTCCTCGATTTTCCTCTGGCTGCGGAAAGCTTGACGAGTGGAGAGCCACCATTCGAAGCCTCGTCGGCATGGCCCACAAAGATGAGCCGCGACCAGCAGGGCCCTCAGGTCGGTGCTCCATCGAGCCACCGCATGCCAGTGGTGGCAAGACTGGAGGTGCTGCGGCCACGATGCACTATCCTCCCCCACGCTAGCCACCGCGGGTGTCGGTCCATCGTGATGACGCTGGTGACAATATATCCGTAGCGTCGTCCGACCCACGGACCCACCGCGATTAGCGCCAAGTCCTTCGGGAGCGAGTGCATGAAGACGCTCGAACCACCATCGAGCGCTGGCGCGATGCACACCACCAGTCAGATAGGCGGTCGGGGCCCACTATGGACCACCCGGCACCGGGAGGCCCCGTCTGCCTACCTTACGAGGTGGGTTGCCCAGCCTTTACTCGTGAGCTGCGGCAGTTCCAGTGGCCCTCCCACCGCATGTTCAAGCCCGACGTCGGCGAGAAGTACAACGGCAAGACCCACCCGTCGGAGTTCCTCAGCATCTACACCATTGCGATGCAAGCTGCCGGAGCCTGCGACGACAAGGCGCTTGCCAATTACTTCCCGTTGGCACTTAAACCCAATGTCATGTCATGGTTGATGCACTTGCCGGTGGATTCTATTTCTTCTTGGTCGGATCTGTGCCATGAGTTTGTTGGCGCCTTTACGGGGGGCCACCAAGCTCATGGCCAGGCAAGCGATTTGCATAGCATCCCCCAGAAAGGTGAAACCCTGCGCAAGTACATAGAGAGATTCAACCGGGTGCAGTACAACATCCCAGATGTTCATCCCGCCGCCGTGATCAGTGAATTCCACCAGAATGTGCGCAACCGCAAGATGCATGAAGAGCTGGCGATGAACAAGGTCAAAGATGTGGCCGAACTTTATGTTCTGGCCGATAGGTGTGCTCGAGCTGAAGAGGGGAGGAAGTACCCCGGCGAGGATGCCGGTGCGGAAACCGACTCCACAGACGAGGGCACAGCCACCCCGACGAAGAAGGGCCGACGCCGCAACAGGAAACGCAAGGGCAAGACTGTGCTTGCCGTCGAGGGATCCGAGGACACCGGCGCTGCCAAGAAGGCCAAGGCAGACGACCCCGGCAAGGAAATTGCCGTGTGCGCCTCTTGCCGGGCCTTGGCGGCTAGCGACAAGCCAGGAGGCTCCGACAAGTAGTACTGCAAGATCCACCGCACAAAGGTGCATGACCTCCAGAACTGCCGACAAGTTGAGCTGCTTGCTGAAAAGAAAAAAGCTGAGTATGAGAGGCGAGACAAGGAGAAGGGCCATGATGGTGCCGAAGGATCCAGTAAGAAGCGTGGCGGCCAAGGGGCCCTCTCGGGGCCGCAACAAGAAGCAGGAAGACGATGGTCAAGACGAGGACGACGAGTGCGGCGAGCAGGAGTTTCAGAAAGCTATGGAGGCTATGTGCATCGATGGTGGCGCCTCGCTGCACACTTCTCACCGCCAGCTCAAGCAGTGGGCACGTGAGATCACAGCAGCAGAGCCATCATTCAATGCTCAAAAGCCACTGAAGTGGTCCAACACGCCTATCATTTTTTACGCCGAGGACCACCCTGATTGCACAACTGCGGTCGGGTGCTTGCCATTGTTGGTTTCGCCAACAATACGCAACCTCAAGGTGACAAAAATGCTAGTTGACGGCGGGGCCGGTTTGAACTTGATCTCGCCTGTTGTGATCAAAAGGCTGCAGATTCCTGATGGAGACCTCAAAGAGATGGGGATGTTTCAAGGGGTCAACCCGGGAAGGAGCCGGCCGAAGGGCAAGGTCACGCTACCTGTGACGTTTGGAGGTGAGTCGAACTACAGGACATAGAGGATTGTTTTCGATGTAGCCGAGATCCCCTTGCCCTACAATGGGATCCTTAGTCGCCCGACACTAGCTAAGTTCATGGCGGCATCACATTATGCCTACAACACGCTGAAGATGCCTGGGCCGATGACCATCATCACCGTCCCCTGCGACAAGAAGGATGTGCTGATCTGCACTGACCAACTCTACCAAGAGGCAGTTGCAGCGACTACCGCCAAGGCACTTGCTCCTATCGCCGAAGCTCCGGGAGGGAAGAAGACCGGCAAGACCTCTTGCACCCACTCCGGCAAGCGCACCTCTTCAGAGCGTCGTGCCCCCATCGAGGACGTGCTAGAGAGCTCCACCGGCAAGAGCAAGAAATCCAGAGCTGCGCCACCAAAGACCAAAAAGGTGTCCGTCAAGGAGGATGGCACGGGAGGGGCTTTCACCATAAGCTCCTCCCTTGACAAGAAATAGGAAGCAGCATTACCTTCTCGCGGGCGAATGTCGATGTGTTTGCATGGCAAGCATCCGACATCCCGGCATTCCTGTGGAGGTGATCGAGCACCATCTTGTCTGTCCTCTCTCGCGCGACCCGCCAAGGTAAGGTCGTGAAGCAAGCTTTGGGCGAGCAGGAGTTCATCACGGAGGACATCAGGAAGTTAGAAGCGGCAGGCTTGGTGAGGGGAGTACTCCATCCGACGTGGTTGGCCAATCCAGTGGTGGTGCGCAAGGCAAATGGGAAGTGGAGGTTGTGTATTGATTACACGGATATTAATAAGGCTTGTCCAAAGGACCCTTTCCCGTTGTCGCGCATTGACCAGATTGTTGACTCCACGGTCGGGTGTGACTTGTTATCGTTCCTCGACGCCTACTCAGGATATCACTAGATCTTCATGGCAAGAGAAGACGAAGAGAAGACAACGTTCATCACCCCATGTGGCACATTTTGCTTTTTGCGAATGCCTTTCGGGTTGAAGAGTGCTGGTTCAACGTTTGCAAGAGCAGTCCAAACTGGTTTTGAGCCCCAGCTACATAGAAATATGGAAGCTTATATGGATGACATAGTGGTCAAAACCAAGGACAAGGCGACACTCGTGCAAGATTTGGAAGAGACGTTTGTAAATTTGCGCAAGATCAACCTCAAATTGAACCCTGAGAAGTGTGTCTTCGGTGTTTCGTCCGGCAAACTTCTCGGGTTCTTTGTGTCACAGCTCGGGATCGAGGCGAATCTGGATAAGATCAAGGCCATTGAGCAAATTGAGGCACCTAAGCGGATCAAGGATGTGCGCCGGCTCACTGGCTGCGTTGCCGCCATGAGCAGGTTCATTTCCAAGTCTGCCGAGCGTGCCCTCCCCTTTTTCAAAATCTTGAAGAAGGCGGGCCCAATGGAGTGGACCCTAGAGACCGAAGCAGCACTGCAGGTTTTGAAGAAATACCTCTCCTCTACGCCGATACTAGTTGCGCCTAAACCACAAGAGCCATTGCTGCTGTATCTAGCGGCAACGAATCAAGTGGTCAGCGTCGCGCTAGTGGCACAGAGGGAGGTCGATGAAGAGGCAGTGGCAACGGCAGGACTGGCGGATGGCGAGCCAGGGCACCCCCTGGCAGGGCCTGGTGCCGACAAGGCAAGGCCCCCGGCAGAGTCTGACACCATCGGGACGGGGCCCGTGCAACCTAATGGAGTGGTGCAGAAGAAGAAGATGATGCAGCACCCAGTTTAGTTTGTCAGCTCCCTCTTGCAGGGGCTAGATCAAGGTACTCCGGTGTGCAGAAATTGCTCTTCGGCCTCCTAATGGCCTCGAGGAAGCTGCGTCATTACTTCCAAGCCCACGAGGTCACCGTCGTCACCCTCCTCCCCTTGCAACGGATATTGCATAACCCAGACGCAACCAGGAGGATTGTGGAATAGGCATTAGAACTGTTGAGCTTTGGTTTGAAGTATGAAAGTACTTCAATGATCCAGAGTAGAGTCTTCGCAAAGTTAATCGCCGAATGGACCTCAACGCCCGACGAAGAGATCCAGGAGACCACTCTCCCCGGCAAGGAAACAAGTCGCAACTGGATTATGTACTTTGACGGGGCTTTCACGCTGCAAGGTGCCGGTGCTGGTGTACTACTCGTGGCACCCACAGAGAGCACTTCAAGTATGTAGTCCAGATGCACTTTCCCAGGGAGATGTCGACGAACAACACTGCTGAGTACGAGGGGTTGCTTGCCCGTCTTAGGATCGCGGCAGACCTCAGAATCAAGAAGCTCATCGTCAGGGGTGATTCGCAGCTTGTCGTCAAGCAAGTTAACAAAGACTATCAAAGCCCGTTGTTGGAGGCCTACGTGAATGAGGTGAGGAAGCTGGAGGAGCGTTTTGACGCTATACAAGCGGAGCATGTTCCCCGAGTGGAGAACGATACCGTCGACTGCCTGTCGAAGCGCGCTGCACTCAAACTACCTGTGGAGCCAGGTACTTTTGTGCTTCAGTTAACTGAACCATCCGTTGAACCATCGATAGAGCAGAACAAGCGCAGGAAATCAGGCCCCGACAAGTACCTTCCCGCCGAGCTCCCAGGAGCCGCCGGCAAGGATGTTGACGTGGACACCGAGCCTACCATGGGGCCACAGACTCCGGTAGGGCGTCAAGCCCTGGCCATAGAGACAGCCGCTCCCATGGCAGAGGAAATGCCTTTGGTCCTTGCCGTCGAGCCCCAGGCTCCGGCATGGGCACAGCATACTGTCCAATTCCTCCAAACAGGGGAACTCCCTGAGGAGCGGGAAGAAGTGGAGAAAGTAGCCCGTCGGTCCGCCATGTATCAGTTTGTCGACGATGTCCTGTACAGAAAAAGACTGAACGGTGTGAAATTGAAGTGCATTCCCTGGGAGGAAGGACTAGAGCTGTTGGCAGAAATACACTGAGGCATATGTGGCTCCCACATAGGGTCAAGGGCCCTTGCCGGCAAGGCATTCCTGCAAGGTTTCTTCTGGCCCACAACCCTCCAGGATGCAGCGGCACTAGTAACCAAGTGTGAAGCATGGTAGTTTCATTCAAAGAAGTTTCATCAACCAGCTGAAGCTCTCTAGACAATCCCTCTTTCCTGGCCATTCTCGCTCTGGGGGCTCGACATACTGGGCCCCTTCCCCCATGCTGTCGGGGGCTTTCAATACTTGTATGTTGCGATCGACAAGTTCACAAAGTGGCCGGAGGTGGAGGCAGTGAGAAAGGTGACAGCACAGTCAACCGTCAAATTCTTCAAAGGGCTAGTCTGCCGTTTTGGTGTGCCAAACAAAGTCATCACCGACAATGGCACACAGTTCACGAGCCACGCCTTCATGCAGTACCTCCAAGACCTCGACAACAAGGTCTGTTTTGCTTCTGTTGCACATCCATGGAGCAACGACCAGGCTGAGAGGGCAAATGCTGAAGTGTTGCGAGGCCTTCGGATGAGGATTTTTGACAGGCTACGCAGGTGAAGGCGATGCTGGATTGATGAATCATCGGCAACTCTTTGGTAATCAGAACGACACCAAATCGAGCCACCGGCCAGACACCCTTCTCCCTCGTTTACGGGGTAGAAGCAGTTCTCCCCACGGAACTCATGTACGGGTCACCTCGAGTGCTCGCTTATGATGAGTTTGAGCAAGAGCAGTTGTGGCAAGATGATGCGATGCTCCTTGAGGAAGATCGTCTTCGGGCGGTCAGTCAGAAAGCAAAGACGCTACCGCAAGTCTTGCACCGCTACCATTGCCGCAAGGTTCATGCCCAAGCTTTGAGGAAGGCGACCTTGTTCTTCGCACGCTCAACAAGCCAAGAATTCCAACAAGTTGACACCAAAGTGGGAAGGCCCTTACCGGGTAATATGAGTCACTGTGGCCCGGCGCAGTCCGCACAGAGATCAAGATGGTATTCCGTGAGCAACTCCCGAACATCAAACATCTTCGCAAGTTTTACCAGAAGGCGCGTTGTCGCTTCCCCGGCAACCACCTTTTGTACAAGCCTTGCCAAGCAAGGCTCAGAACCCTTTGTACAAAACCAGGCGCAGACCCTGAGCATAAATAAATGAAGCATTGGCGCCCTAAGTTTTAGCATGCATGCTAGGTTGAGTCTCTCTCTATGTTAGGGTTGATAGTGCCTGGCGGCGACTAACCCTTAGCATAGAGGTCGAGTATGCATTTCTCTGTTCCTTTCCGTCCTTTTTGGTTCGCAGGGTGCATGGACATTTTTTGCTGAGCTCTTTGGGAAGAAAGAGAACAGGCCGACGCCCCGATCTCGACAAGCCAAGGTTGCCGGGGGCTGCAGGTCCAAGGATTCAGCCACAACAAGCCAAGGTTGCCGGGGGCCGCGACATCAGATAAGTCTTTTTCCCACTCCGTGCTTCCGTATGAAACTTGAAAGTACGAAACTTTGCTCACCCTCATGCCATCTTGCCACCTCTGTCCCGTGTCAGAAAACCTTACTTTGGGCCGAGACTTGGTCGTAGCGCGATGGGAAGAGGACGAGCGAAGGGCCTAACCCTACTCGGCCCCTACCTCCGCCAAGGGCGTCACTACAAAAAAAAGACACATCCGTGACATTTTGGGCTGAACGAATTTTTTTTGTCATACTTATGACACTTCTATGACGATAATTGTGACAAAACCCGGTATCATCATAGATGTGGTGGGGTCCTACTTCTATGACAAAAAATCATGACAGAAAATGGGCTTTTCATCCCGGCGGGCGGAGACGCAGCTGCATGACATTCTTTGGGCCCTCCATGACGGAAAAACCGTGGTAGAAGCGAGGGCGAGGAGAATATCGGGTTCCTTGCTACGGTGGGTGGTCGGCCGAGCGATGCGTGTTTTCTTCAGACACGCATGCGCGTGGTGCAAGGGGTTGGGCTCTAATCGAACCCGAAGCGAGGCGTTGTTCTAATCAACCCGAGCGATTGCAACCGCAGGCTACGACATCGAACCCGAGCGATCGATCGATGGTCGTTAATCGAACTCGATCGAGCGACTCTTCGCCATCGCCGCTAACTGCCGATCGATGCCGCCTCGATGAACAAAGGAGCGTTGGGGGGTTGATGAACAGCTTCCGTGGGGGTGGATGAATAGGACCCGTGGTGTTGCCTCTCGATGAACAGACCCGATCGATCGAGCTGGTTGGTGTTGAATGAACAGACCCCGTGGAGGGCAGATGAACAGGACCACCCCATGGAGGGCGGGATGAATAAGAACGGTGGAGGGCTGGATGAACAAGAGTCTGTGGAGGGGTGGTTGAACAGAGCCCGTGGAGAGGGCTGGTTGAACAAGAGTCGGTGGAGTAGCGCCGGTGGAGGCCGGATGAATAGGAGCCTGCTGATGAACAAATGAGGGTGGAGGCCGGAGGAGGTCGATTTGGATGAATAGTAGCCCATGGAGGCCGGAGGTGGTCGACAAGGGAGATGAACAGATCCTGTGGAGTCCTGCTGGCGGCACGCCCCACCCCTCCCCGATGAACATGACCCCTATATTGACCATAGCGCCCAACACAAGTCCGCTTCTCCGCTTTTGCGCACGCCACACCCTCCCGATCAACATGACCCCTGCTTTCACCATAGGAGGTCCGCTTCCTCCGTTTTGCGACGCCGCACTCCTCCCGATGAACAGGATCCTCGTTTTAACATGGCGGTCGAACACAAGGCCTTTTTCTCCATTCTGGGGTATGCAAGGCCTCATTTCCATCGGCTGTTCCATCCAAGCCGTTGCCTCCAACGCTTTACGCTGCTCTCCCGGCGAACACGACGCATTCCGCTGCCTCCCATGAACACGACGATGACGCAGCCTGCTCCCACCCAGCCATGTACACGAGCCTGGCCGTACGTACACGCCGAGTAGGCGCTCGAGACCCCTCCCGTATGTACGACGCGCGGGTCAGATTTACTTTTTGCACCGGTCGTGCAGATATATGCGTGTACATGCTACATGCGCCGCTTACTACGATTAATGCATGCGTTTCTACATCGACCAAGATGTACGCATATCGCTCACAACCGTAATGACAACGCTTCACGCACGATTCTACCTGGTGGGTCCCGACCGCCGTGCACTTCCTTGCGTGCGAAGATGTAGCCGGTGGGTCCCAGCAGAAGGGGGCGAATCATTTTTTGCCCGGATGCACTTCCTTGCGTGCGAAGATGTAGCTGGTGGGTCCCCAGCATGTGGGGAAACATTTTTTCACGAATACGGTGGCACGTCCGGTGGGTCCCTCGCCGTCGTGGAGGAATAATTATTTTGCGTGTAATAAGGCACTTCCTTGTCATGCGGTCGTGGACCTAGTCCGTCACCCTCCACGCACAAAGACTCTTCCGATGGAAGTCGCCTCGACCACGCTGACCACGCCACCCGAGAGCACCAAGGCGGTGGACGACGGCGCAGGCCTAGGAAGGGGACGACGCGGCCGGGAAGACGCAATAAAGGAAGCCCGCATGAGAGGAGTACGAGGTTCACCGTTCGGCTGCGGAGTGAGGAAGGTTGCCACCGCAGGCCTGGCAGCCGTGGGAATAGTAGGGGCAGTGAGGCCTCAAGGCAAAGACAGCCGCCATGGGAGGTGGAGCATGCGGCACGACCGGCGCTGCTTTGGGCGGCTAGAGCAAGAAGACCAGAGGTTGAAGAAGTACTACGGCCGTTGGATGGACATCGTAAGGTCACTGGAGCTAGAATCGTTCATATTGACTAAGTTGACAAAGCACTCCGTCCCCGTCAACTTAGTAGGCCACAAGTCAACCACCCACCAAGGTGGGTCCCAACTAGCAGGGGGAGTATTCATTTTTTGTGCGTAATAAGGCGGCACTTCCGATGGGTCCGAGCTGACAGCGGGGGGAAGGTTTTTTCTCATGAAATACGGTGGCCCGTCCAGTGGGTCCCTGCTGTCAGGTGGAGGAATAATTATTTTCTGCATAATAAGGAAGCACTTCCTTGCGGCTGCCGTGGACCCACCTATCAGCCTCTCCACGTATAGTACTCTTTCGATGGAAGTCGTTCCTTGACCACGTTGACCACGCCGCGCCGAGAGCACCAGGGCGGTGGAGGACGGCGCGGCCTAGGAAGGGACGACGTGGAGCTGGGGAAGACGCGGCGGGGATGCCCACGCCAGAGGAGTATGAGGGTTCACCGTTCGCCGGTGTGAGGCTGTCGCTGCCGCAGAATAATAGGGGTGTGGGTGAGTAGAGGGATGGCCCGCCAGCGTGGGAGTAGTAGGGGCGGTGAGGCCTCCGCCGCATCGCAACCGCCACGGGAGGCAGGAGCACGAGGCACGACCGCGCTGGTTTGGGCGGCCGGAGCAAGAAGACCAGAGGTTGAAGAAGCACTACGGCCGTTGGATGGACATCGACGGTCACCGGAGCTAGAATCGTGCATATTGACTAAGTTGACAAAGCCTCCGTCCCTGCCAACTTAGTAGGCCCACAAGTCAGCCTCGCCACTATACTAGGTCCCAACTAGCAAGGGGAGTATTCATTTTTTTGTGCGTAATAAGGACACACTTCCTTGCGTGCGAAGATATAGCTGGTGGGTCCGAGCTATCAGCGGTGGTAACGTTTTTTTTCACGAAATACAAAGGCCCTTTCGGTGGGTCCCAGATGTCAGGTGGAGGAATCATTATTTTGTGCGTAATAAGGAGGCATTTCCTTGCGGCGCCGTGGACCTGGGGCTTGTCGACCTCTCCACGCATGTCCACTTCAGATGCATGTCGGTCGTTGACCACGTTGACCAGGCCGCGCCGAGAGCACCAGGGCGGTGGACGACGGCGAGGCCTAGGAAGGGAACGACACAGAGGGAGGGAAGACTTGGCAGTTGTTTCCCATGTGGAGGGGAGTTCATCACACGAGGGTTTATCGGTTCGTGGCGTTGCTTTGGAGAATAACAGCAGTGTGGGTGAGTAGAGGATGGCTAGGCCAGCGATGGGAGTACAGGGGCGGTGAGGGTGCACGGCAAGCACACCGGCCGTGGGGAGGAGGGAGGAGGCAGTCCCGCCGGTGCTTGTTTGAGCGGCTGGAGCAGGAAGAGCAGAGATTGAGGAAGCACGACGGCCGTTGGATGGACATCCCACGATCCACCGCTTGTCGCGGCCAACCTTTTTAGGAAAGCCTCAAATCTGTGGAAAACAGCATACAACCCATCTGCCATTATTTCTAATAATTTAAAGCCCATTTGCTAATTTTTAAGGTTTTTTTGGAGCCCATATTCTTTTTGTAAGCATTACATCCCATATTGTGGCCATGGTTAAAAAATTATACGAAATTTTGCATATTTCGATGCGGTCCGAACTATTTTTAATCCCAAAATTTCGAGTCACACTCAAACTGATTTAAAAAATAAATGTATATCAATATAAAATCCAACAAGTTGTCCACGCATAAAAATTAATGCAATTTAAAATCTCGAAATGAAAAAAAGAAATTTGAAACTAATTGCTAGTTTGATGTGTTTTAAAAATGTACAACCCATTTCTCATTACTGATAGGCCAGCCGAATGAAGCTCTCCTCGTCTTGAAAGATTTGCAACCCAACAGGCCTGACGAAGCGACTTACTTGGCAAATCACAAAAAAACCGGGCTAGCCATTTTCAGAAAGAAAAAAAAACTACTGGGCTGGTCTGTGGTAAACATAAAAGAGAAGGCTGTCTAGACAGGCAAGAGTGCACCGCACAGCCCAGTTGACACCCTGCTTCCATCTCAAAAACAAATTAGATAAATGCCACTTCAATTATGGTGATTCATAAAAATGCCATCGCAATTTCCAAACTTTGAAAATGCCACTGCAATTTTGCAAACTTTGGAAAACGACGCAATGTGCAAACTTTGAAAATGCCACCCTGATTTCAAAAATGCCACCGGAAATGGCATGAAATGGCATTTTCAAAGTTCGAAATTGCAAGTGGCATTTCTAAAACACCAGATTTGGAGTGGCATTTATCAAATTAACCCAAAAAATTCTTCAAAGCTGGTCTGGGTCCCTCGTGTCACCGCCACAGTAATTCTCTCGCTTATTGACTACGCTGACAATGGCATGGGACCCAGATGTCGAATCCATTAGGAGGAGCCATTTTTTATTGGCTTGAAATAAGGAGGCACTTGCTTGCATCGCCATGACCTTGGCGGTCCTCGCATCATCCTTCCACGCATAATCATCTCCCCGATTGTGTACGGCCAACTTGGTAGGCCCACAAGTCAGCCTCTAAGCCCGTGGAGGACAAATACAACCCATTTAAAAAAATAACAGCCCATTCCATATGTTCAAACGGAAAGTTCAACATTCAGAGCAGAGTAACAGGTCTGATCCACATATAGAGTACTGAACTTCCATGTTGACAACCATCATAGCCAAGTTAACTATCTACTCCCACTAATACTCTAGTAGCGTACAAGTACTAATTTACTCTTAGCTAACTAGACGATGCCGGCCGCCATCTGCGGTACATGCTAAACGCCGGCACCGGCGTCCTCCGCCTCGCCTCGGACTTGCCAGAGGTGCGATAGGGCGCGGTGCTCGCGTGTGTTGGCCCTTTCCATGTCGGCGTGGTCTACCGAAGCTTCGGCTTCTAAGTGGGAAACCCACTTGACGAGCTAGTAGTAAAAATCAGCATCGCGAACGCGTGCGTGCCCGACAGCCTCTAGGGCTATTTGCTGGGCGCCGGCCTCCACGTAGTCGGCCCAGTTGCGGGTGCTCTGCTCGCGACTCAGAGCGTCGGTGCACTGCTGCTCCATGTCCCGTTGGCGGCGCAAATCGCCGGTACGCTGCTCCTCCGCCAAGCGGTCACGCTCCAACAACTCCTGCTCCTCCGCCAGGCGGTCGTGCTCCAACAATTCCTCGATCTCCGCATTGCCATCTAAAGACCGCTAGAATGCCTCCTCCATCTGTCTGCCTTCCGGTGAAAAACCAAACAATAGTTCCGGCGGTGACCTCCTCCGGTGTCGCCTATCACGGACGGGCGGGGGCATGGCGGACGTGGCGAGAGCGAGGATAAGTGGCGAGCGACATCGGGCCAGTGGGGGCTTATGAGGATAGGGCGAGTTGGGTGATGGTGCCACCGGAGAAGCCCGGTAATTATAGGCGGAAGGTAGGCGAACTAGCGTGTCGCGGGAAATGCGACGGTCATCGCGGTCATCGAAATTCAATGAATAAGCAGGCATGGCTTAGCGCGCCAGCTTGCCATGGAAAACTAAAAAAACTGAAATTATGATTGTGTCGTCCCGTCCCGTCAGTGGTGCGTCCCGTCTGTGCTGGGTCGCACACCGGCATGACGGTCAAACGAGTGCACTCGAATCATCTCCCTCCTTGTCAATAATGATTCCACGGATTTCAAAGGCCCGCAACAATTAAAGCGCATCTTTTTTCGCATCAGTTAGCTGCCTTAATTATGGCTGGCTGCATGCAGGCACTCAAAATTGCTCGCAGCCAGTACGCAGAGCAGCATGCAACGAGTCGCAGCCGAGGGCATTAGTTGATGAACTTTAGCTGGGAGATAAGGCATTTGCGAACGTTTTTGCTGGCAGTTTCTTCAGATTCGCATGGCATTTTCTTCAGAGCAGCTTGTCAGTTTCTTCAGAGGTTGGCATTTTTATTTAAAAAACTGCCACTTCGGATCTTGCATCGCAACTAAAACTGCCAGGAGCGCATTAGTAGGCTAGCTAGTGATCGATCAGTAACTTGTAAACACTGAGCAAACAGAAATAAGGAACTGTTAATGCATCTCAATGATTCACATATCATATACAAATATGTAGCTCCAAAAGCAAAGATCAGCCACTTCGGATCTTGCGTCTCAACTAAAACCAACTAGTACGATTCCCATACATAAGAGCAACATGTTAATGCATCTCAATGATTCACAGATCGTATACAAATATGTGGCTCCAAAAGCAAAGATCTAGAAAAACATCCTTCTCGCTTACTAACATGGATGCTTCTCTTGGCACATTCAAGATGACTAAAAGACAAATTTGTTTGTGAAGTCTACAATTCCTCTTGCAAACGTAAGTGGTTTCACCAACAACTGGAACCATGAGAATGAACCACACATGATGGAGGAACATCCACTGCAATATGATTTGGTCCTCTCGATCACACGACGAGACTATTTTCGAATACAAACTTTAACTTAGGCAAAATGATGCCCATTGTATAATCATACCAAAGCAATGAAGCACCTAGTGTTGGCCAATAAATAGTACAAGATTACTTTTCTGCAGTCCATGAAGTGACTATCCAATCTTTCTCTGTCTATTTTCAAATGGCATCGCATGCAATGACTATACTATTCTCTTGTGCAGTTCAACCAAAATTGCGGTCACTTTGTGTGTTTGCCAATAGCAACGGGCAGACATCTCTGTCTGCACAAATATCAATCAGCTAGTAAACATATACCCCACCTTGTATTTTCGGTTTAAACATGTCTCTTCCGCTTAGCATGTGTCATGTTTTGCACTGGACAATTTGATACAGTCATGTTTTGCCCTGGACAATTTCATACTGAATTGGTTTGCTTGTTCAGAGCAGAAATATAGCACCTATTCTTCATCAGACCAAGGATATCCATGTTCGCAGTGATGGAAGAGGTGAAATCGATACAACCGAAATTGAGCATCCAATCATTGAATCCTGTCCTGCACCTCCAATGTAGGCCCACCCTGCCAATAAATTCACATGCAAACCACTAGTATTACTATCTAATGACAGTACAAAAAAGAGTAGCAAGATAGTAGCAAACCATGTACCTTCTTCATGAACAGCTCATAGTGCCACCAATTGGATATAAAGGTTTGGAAGAAAACATGCTCCTAATGTTGAACCGGTTGGACTTTTTGTGTAGTTCCACTAAAACCGAGCATCCCTGTTTGCATAGATATTGTAAGTGTGATTACTATAAAAGTGGCACTAGTTGAAGCATAGACTCACAAATATAAGCATTCCAATTTCTTAATGGGAAAAGGTAGCAAGACTGTTTCTAACCACCTGTTTGAAGGAATAAATAAGGCAATAGCGGCTGATGTCAGAAAGGCATATATAGTTCTTTCTGAAAGAATGATCAATTCCTGACCTTTCCTCTTCTTTTAAGCATATTTTGTGCAGTTCAACTAAAATAAAATGCCATCACCGCCTTGACAATTCAAAGGACACTGCATAAAAGGAAATGACTTAACATTACATCATGATGTCAGGTATGTAGTTGACAGGCATTAGAGACAAACTTACAGACCTCCTCCGATAACATAATGAACATTAATTTTAACTAAGGTGTGACTAGCTTTACCGGGATAATTTGAGTGAACTCTACACCCGCTGTTCCTTAATATAAGACATTTTCGCGGTTCAGTTTAAAGTACCCAAACGTCTACTATTTAGAAAAATAGGTAGTAGTTTTCTTGAGCACATATCTGGGAAAGCTTGCCACACTTTATTTATGTCCATTCGCTAATGCAACACCATTCAAAATTTCGAATCTCAAAATATACACTAATCCAAAGGGCTAGTGCAACAAGAGAGTAGTTATTTTATTACAGGTACAAAGACAATGGTTTTATTGAACAGATTTCAATAAACTCGCACCGGAAGATTTCTATAAGAATTAACAATACAAAACGTAAAGGTAACACGCTTTGAAGATTGGTATACTAGCTGTGCATGAGCATTAAACCAAATACAAAAGTCTCAAGGTAACTAGCATTATTAACTAATGACAGATAAAAATTTGCAAACCATGTACCTCCAAGGTAAATATCATTTCAAACTCTGGGGACCTTAAAATTGCTATCCCAATGTTGATAATCGATCAAATATAAAACTTGATCGAATCTAATCAAGAGAACAACGGAGGAGGAGGTGCCCACTCTTGACCTTTCCTCTTGTCTTCATAATTTTTTGTGCAGTTTAACCAAAATAAATTGACATCAGCGCCTTGGCATTTTGGTGACACTGTACAAAAAAATTAAATTATATCATGAAAGTGAGTTATGTAATCTATAAGCATTAACCGTGCAAAAATCTGAAGGTAGTAACAAGTTTCATCGTTGGTAACTGGCTGTGCAACAACATTAGAATGCCTTAGCTGAAAAATCTTTAATACATCCACAATCAACAGCTAAGCCTGAAATAATCCGGTGACATTAAATGGCATTGCTTAAATTTATCGGTGGCATTAGACTGAGTACGGCATTAGTTAAATGTGGCATCACTTTAGCAGTACCATTGCTTGACTTGACTACTTCGGCGCTATACTAACAAAAAAAAGTGACAATAAGAGCATGGGAGGCCCATTCGGACAAAGGCGCCAAAGACGATGTACCTCCACGGACACATAGAGTGGTGAGGGAGGTATGATTGCCCAGAGCAACAAATATCCAGGCAGCATATGTGGATTACGTCCCATTTTTTTTATGTTTAGCCACCTTTTTCCTATGTGAGGACAACAAACCGATCGACCTGGTCATTCTCTATTGCGTTGTCATGCCTTTCTACCCTTCTTCAACCAAGAGACACGAGACTCGTTCCTTAGCTACTGATTTTCCCTTTTCAACCTAGATGCGGGTTCGATGCCTACTCTCTTGGACAATCAGTCTCCTTCCTTTCCTTATTCAACCTGCATATGGATTAGTCTCGCATGAAGTAGGGTTTCCTTTAATAGTGCAAATTAAGGTTTTCGTCAATGACCCAGCAGGCAGAGGATAGCAAATTGGGAAGATGGTGGAGTGGAAAAAGATCCACATGCAGCGACATGGCGATGGGGCAATAGAACAAGGGTATGGTTCAAAAGAGGTAGCATACCCGAGGGTCGGCGGAAGTGGCTTCACTTGTGGTCGCTGGCCCTCCGCTTGCACTCTGACGATTGGAGCTTGGGGACGGAGGCCATCCCGCGCGGGCGCTAGGTCTGAGAGGACGGCCTTGTCGTCAGTGCATGACCTTGCTCGCCGATGATGAGTGCATCAATGCTGCACATCCTTTTCTTTCCCGGCGGATCTGTGACCACCGGCGAGGAGGGAGAGAGAGGCCATCTTTTTAAGATCTGGAGAGAGGGTGATAGTGTGAGAAGAAAGTGGGCAGCCCTTAGCAAGAAAGCTCTGAAGCTCCAGCCTATATATCTTTTTTATACTACTAGTACTAGAGGTGGAGTAGTGGTAGAGTAGTTTATATTTTCTCTGCAAATAGTACCAGTTAGTCATGCTTCAAAACTGAACGACACGCCATTAAAAAATAAAGTCGAGAAATAATACGGCACTTTGGGCCAACGCGGCCAGATTCCATTTTGCATGAGAAATTACACACCATGTTTCGCTCACATGTGGTCCTGCTCCAACATGTCGTTGAGACGACGTAGTCCTTTTGTACAATTTCAAAGGACGGTAGGTCAGGCGCCTCTTCATGTACCATGGCAACCGGCAACCGCCCACCGACTCTTCACCTTTCCTCTCGATTTGAACTCGATGTCGACGCTCTTCCTCCCTCCTCCATTTTCCTTCACCCTTCCTTCTGCCATTGTTCGATCGTCTTCTCCATGGAGGGACAAGCTGGAAACGACCCCGTTATTCTTGCCCCGATCTGAAAGATGACGTGGTGGGGGAACTCATTGATCGGTGCGACGTCATCACCTCGGCTAGCATGGCAGGTTTGTTCAAGAACATTCTCGACTCAACTAATAACATCATTACAAGGAACCCAAGGGTCCAGGAGCAGTTTGATCTCCCTTATCTTCTTTGCTATAAGCCTGTTCGCATGGGCGCGGACGACGAAGGCCTCACCTTGTGCAAGTTGATGCCGCTTGATAGTGATACGTGTGATGTCAAGATGCCATCGCTTAAGGGTAAGGCCTGGGCTGGCGCAAATGGAGATTGGGTTGTTTATATTGGGTACAATTGCGAGTGGGAACTTGTGAATGTGAACACTCGTCAGTGGATTCCACTTCCAAAAATCTCATAGTGCCCTGAGGTTGAGCACACAGATGATCTACGTACGTTCAAATACGATAATGGTGGTTGTCGTCTACGGAAGATAGCAATTTGTCGAGTTCCCAACCGCTCTTGGAATTACGAGAACTATGAAGTTGTTGCTATATTTGACAAGCTTGTTGCCGTCGTTACTGATTCCATGGTTCGTCCATAATATTGCTCAAAAATCAGTTTCTGTAGATGGATGATGAGTACTATGATGCAATTAAATACGAGGATCTTGTGTTTGCTTCCACCACTCGTGGCATT